>JAHLJT010005827.1:0-27307 GCA_031308135.1 Acheta domesticus
GTTTTTCTTCGGTGGTTTAATGAGGTTTCTTGTGCTTCATAAGTATACTTTCCTATAGGGTGGTGTGGAAGCATCCAGTGCATATTCTAAGCCCTTTATTGTGTGTTGATTCTATTTTCCTCAGCTCTTTTTTGTTAGCAGATTGGTATAAGAGTGAACCATAATCGATTTTTGATCGAATGATAGCTTTATATGTTATAGCAGGAGGTTTTTCATCAGCACCCCAGTTGTTGTTGGAGAGGCATTTAATAACGTTAAGTCTCTTCTTGCATTCCATTATTAGTTCTTGTATGTGATCTTCCAAGTTAATTTTGGGGTCAAATTGTAGTCCAAGAATTTTCATTTTGGTTGACAAAGCGAAGGGGTTTGAGTTTCCAAGCTGGAGTTTAGGAGATACTGTATCAATTCTCTTTGAGAAAACATGCATTCTGTTTTCTTGGCAGAAAATTTTCAACCCTGTGCTCAAAGACCATTCAAAAATTGGTTTAGTGCTTTTTGCATGGTCTTTTGAGTAGATGGGACAGATTTTCCTTTGCATAGTACAGTAATGTCATCCGCATATTTTCTTATAATAACTGGGTTTAACTCCCCTTGTCTATATCATTAATTGATAGTAGGCAAAGAGTCAGGCTTAGAACGGATCCTTGAGGTACACCATTTTCAATCTGTTTAATATCTGAAATTCCCATTGATCCTACTTGTAATTTCGATCACGAGAAAAGTTTTTAATAAAATCATACATATTTCCTTTTATTCCTATTATCTGCAAAATCTTCACAGCTCTCGTTTCCCATACCATGTCGTACGCTTTCTCTATATCCCGGCTAACAGCAATTACGTGTTGATTGTTCATAAATGCCTCCTGAATTTACTATCACACTAATTAGATGTGACATAAGTGGAGTGTCCAGATCGAAAGCCGAATTGATTATCATTTATGATTTTCTGAGTATCAAGGAACCATCTGAGACGTTTGTTGATAATTTTCTCGAGTATTTTGCACATGTTACATGTAAGTGATATAGGACGGTAGTTATCAGATTTGGATGGGTCTTTACCAGGTTTAGCACCAGGTACTACTATGGCCATCTTCCAGATCTTGGGAAATCTCTTTTTCGTCCAAATATAGTTATATACATCTAGTAAAACTTCTTTTCCAAGTGTGGGGAGATTTTGATGAGGGATTTCGGAATATTGTCCGGACCAGGAGAGGATTAATGGTGGATTCAATGGTCGTAAGAAGTTCTTCCATGGTTATGGGATTATTTAGTTGAAGGGGTGAGCATTTGTCATCATAATCATCAGAAGTTTCTCCTTTTTCTTCTTCATTTTTATGTTCTTGAAAGACATCGGAAGAAGTTTTGAGAGCTAGAATTTCTGACAAAAGTATCAGCTAGTACGTGACAATATCTGCAGATGTGCAATGATTTTATTTCCGTCTTGAATAAATGTATCTGGCTATACTTTTGTGTCCTTGAATTGCATTTATTTCTTCCATGATTCTCTTATACTATTGTTCGAGCTAATAGACACAAAATTTTTCCAGGAGTTGCTTTTACTCTCTTTAAGGATTCTTCTGTGAGAGCTCTTGTTCGTTTGTATTCATTTTGTTATCGTCAGTTTTATGTTTTTTGTACCGGTTTGTAAGCATGATTGGATATTTTAATAGCTTCTTTACACTTCTCATTCCACCATGGAACAAATTTGGTCTTCAAAAGATGGTGTATAAGTTCCTATTGCTTCATTGCTGCTTGTTTAATTATATCTGAGAAGTTGGTAACTATGGAATCCACATTCTCATTCATGAGATTATTGGTCAAAATCATGAAGGGATGTATTGATTATGTCACTATATTTCTTCCAATTAGCTTGGCTAAATTTCCATTTTTGGATTCCGTAAGTGTTACTATCCACATCATGGAAATCAACTTTTGTGAATACTGGAAAGTGGTCACTGTCATGAGGAGTGTTTCTTCCACCCCCAGCTCTGCATTTGTGAGCCCGATTAGTGGAGCTTAGAGTGAGGTCAATAGTACTAAAGTTACCACTACTTATATTTATATGGGTAGTTGACCATATTTAGCAAGATCATGTTTGTATCCTCCTATACGGTTTTCTGTCTTCTACCTTCATCCCTCTTGAGTCATTAAAACAGGATCCCCATAATTTATTATGGAGTTAAAATCACCCAACAATAAGAACGGTTTGGTGAGTTGTTTTATAATATTATATATCTCTATGGATTCAAATGCATAAACTAATTAGGAATATATATTACAGATGCAAATATTAATTGGGAATGATATTTGAATAGCAACTACCTCCAAATCAGAGCTGATGTGTAATTCGGTGGCAGAGAAGTTTTTCTTTGACAAATGTAGCCACTCCACCAGACGCATGATGACAATTTGTTCTGTTTTTATTGAAGCATGTGAAACCTTTCATTTTTCCTTTATTTGTGAGTTTGAAATTAGTTTCCTGTATACATATCACCATCTGGGAGATATTGCTGGCATAGTAATTGTATTCTTTCATATCTAGTATGAAATCCATTTACATTCTGTAACGATAACCGTGTATCGATGTATCGAACAGCACATCGCTGTACCACAAGGCATGACCAGTCAGCATGGCATTGTGAGCGTTAATAAAAACATACAGTTACATTGCAGTGCATTTGTGTCTTGTATAAAGCATCATTATCAGTGTTCACCCAAAAACCCTGCATGTATACGTTACAGTGTCAATGATTGACTTCTCCATTGCTGGTTCTGTCTCACTATTTTCAACTTGTTGTGTAGCTCTTTTAAGCTTTTTGGTTATTCTAGTCAACCTGCTTTTATTGATCTTGCAGTGAGGTGTGGATATGTGTCTTTCATCATTAAAATTAAACCAACAATGTCTTTGAATTTTGGAGGAAAATCGACTGAACGGTTTAGGCGCTAGCATTAATCACAGATGGACGGAAAGACAGATACGTTGGCCGTCAATCGATTTTTCGGTATCAAGACCTACAAACATGGATTCTAGCTACACGTGTTAGAGGATTTTTTTCTAAATTTAGCAATAGGATTTATTCACATTTTTCGTCACCAGGACCAGACAATATGAGTTTTTTCTGCCGAAAATTCGCTGTTTTCCGGCGCACGATTAGGAAGATCTCTTCTTTCGAAGTAAGTGAGAGAATGTGAAAACATAGTACTTAAAGCAACATTTGTATACCAATGAAAATCGTACAAATATATCAATTGTAATCGTTATACATATTAACTATAAGATATGTTTTACATTCATCATAAATACCGGCTGAGTTTGCTCAGGGCATCAACAGATGTCACTGCAATGCCGCGCATTAACTTTCCTTTTTCTTCTTTGACCTACTGTCACACACACTCACATGCACTGCAATAACACACATGTCGGGAGAATAGAGCTTATCCCGATGGAGTGGTGCCCCGCTGGTGGGAGATACCTGGATGGGGAAGCCTACGTGTAGGTCGATGCCAAATTTCGCCATCCAACGGGGAAGAATAACGCCATCTCCCGCCTAAAAACATCCACCACCCTTACGGAAATAATGTCCATATCAGAACACGCGCCAAGAAATACGAAATAATGCACCAATCAATTATCCATTAATGAAATAATGTTTATAAGTAGAGACCGGAAAAATATGTAGTATTAAACGTCAAAATATGTACATAAATATGTAATGAAACGATAAGAATATGTAATCAATATGTAAATCCCATATAATATGTATATTGAAATTCTCTAATTAAAAACCATTTACTTAGCTAGAAATTACATTAGAAAAACTGCTCACTTTACATCATACAACTTTCTTGTCAGTAGTAAATGTTTCATCTATTGTAACCTAGGAATAGAAGTCATCGCACAAACTGGTGATATCTACGATCAGCAAACATACACTGTAAGAACCTTTATCGAAGTGTTACACGTCGGCGATCTCAAATTTTTCTCAGGAATTACGGGTCGATTAAGGATCACAAAACGCGGTGTCAATGATATGTTGGCATATCCAGATTTCCCCAATAATGTAGGGAAAATGCAGATTAAAAAAACATCTTTTCACAAAAACTAGGGAATTATATTGAAGAAAATTGATGAAATAAGAAAATATATGGTGAAACAGTAAACTATGTAAAATATGTAATATAGTGCTAATATGTAAAAATATGTAACGAAAAAAAGTTGAATATTGTGTTAGGAAGGCGATAATACGGCAAGATTACAATTTTGAGAACGGTAAGTAGAAAGACAGAAAATATGTAATTACATAAAATCCGGTCCTCTATTTATAAGAAAACATCATAGAATTATATATAGTAGCCTCTCCCTCCTCGGCAAACCTCACTAAGCCTCTGAATTTAAAATCATGATGCCGCAATGTAAATGATGAAGTCGCAATGTAAATGATGAAGCCGCAATGTAAATGATTATATCAATGGTAGTGACAGATGAGAATAAGTTAGGAACCCCGAAAAAACCGACCGAGAACCCAGCCTTGTCCTCTACAAATGCCAGATAAATCACCGAGATTTGTTCCCAAGACTCAGCAGTGAAGGCGAGCGGTCTGTGCGCTGCACTATGGGTTGCCTTTATCCCTCTCAAGAGCGTTCGTCATCCGTTCATTCACCTACATCGCAGTCTCTTGAAATCCGGAAATGAAATCGGATGCTGTAGGGTAGGCTTCCCAAACTTTTCAAAAACAAAATCACAGATTTTTATTGCGGTAAAGTTTTATTATATTAATGAGAATCATATGAAATTCTAAAAGTTGATTATTAGCAGCATTGCAGCATTATATTAGAAAATAACGATAAATTCATAATATTTTATAATTAATGGGTTCTCGATCTTCATAATAGCGATAAATCATCTATGCATATTCGGATATCGACCTCTTCACCATCATTGGCCCCGATGGGTAGACACCGATACCATTGGAACCACTGCCCTAGAAGCCCATAGCCTCGAGGAGAGGATGCATTCGCCAAGCAAATGCACACACAATGCTGCCTACGTCACTCGCATCTACAGCGGAAGAGAAAAAAGGAGTGTTATTAAATATTTCCGCTTATCTATTTCGAGCCAAAACCAGGGTCGCGAAATAATGGAAATGTAAAAACTTGTCCTGTTCGCGTCTGCTTCCCAGGAGTTCCCAGAAGCATAGCGTCAGGGGCGCAGCGCAGGGCAGGGCACTGCTCTCCAGCCGCTCTCGCCCCCGCCACTGCTCCGCCGCCACCTCCATACTCGCCGCCGCTCCACAGCCGATATCCGCCACCACCCTCGCCGCCGCCGCCCTCCGCCCCTGCCTCCGCCACCGCCACCGCTCCCGTCGCCGCCACCACCCTCGCCGCCGCCGCCGCTGCCGCCGCCGCCGCCCTCCGCCTCCGCCCCTGCCTCCGCCCCCGCCACCGCACCCGCCACCGCACCCGCCTCCGCACTCGTATCCGTATCCGCCTCCGCCCTCCGCCTCCGCCCCCGCCTCCGCCCCCGCCTCCGCCTCCGCCTCCGCCCCCGCCTCCGCCCACGCCTCCGCCCACGCCTCCGCCCCCGCCTCCGCCCACGCCCCCGCCTCCGCCCCCGCCCCCGCCTCCGCCTCCGCCCCGCCGCCGCCCCCGCCGCCGCCCCCGCCGCCGCCCCCGCCTCCGCCCCCGCCGCCGCCCCCGCCGCCGCAACCGCCACCCGCGCAATTCAAGATGCAAGCGCAAACGGTTTGACGACCAATACAAAGCATTATAATACGATGTATATTCCATCAGCTATCCCTACAATAAAAGACCTTCAGTAGGCCACTGATGATAAGGGTTATTTCACATTTATAATCACAATTATGTAATTATAAAAATGCAGAACAGAGTAAGTAAAAAAACGTATTTAGTTTGTATAATAAAATTTTTCAAAGCAAAAACGGGCCGCTCAAAAACATCCGCGGGCCGCATGCGACCCGCGGGCCGCCAGGTGGAAAGCCCTGCTCTAGTGTGAAAAAGCGTATCTCATTCAAATGTCTCACACAATGCAGCCAACGGTAATATGACATCAATGAATAAGAATGAGATTAGATCTTGCTTTTATTTATTTAGATTTTGCTGTCTTTTCAAGTACGAACGCTCACGAAAATCTTCAGAGTAGAATCTACCCAGAAGACAGGAATTATTAGGATGTAATGATGAAAAAACAGTTATTGAATATTTCCACTTATCAGTATTTGAGGCATAAATGGGAGTGCGATATTATTGAAAAGTGAAAACGTCCGAAAAAATGAGAGTTGTGGTTTTCACGTCAAGGCGTCAGCCTTCAGAATACAACTATTACTACAGAGGTTATGTGAAACCATGGATCGGCGGCGGAGAGTAAAATGTAAGATATTAAAAATTTCGAGATATTGATGAGAGATTCCCAAGTATTAAGAAAATAGTATTCGTCCAACACAGAATCACATTATTAAACTAGTCATTTATCTGCGGTACCGATACACCGCAATTATCGAGTAAATGCACACTTATATTGTAAGAGCTGGTGTCGACAAAGCAAATTATCATGCTGGACATGTTACAATTTCCAAGGAAACACTGAAAATTAATTGCGTTCCCCAGACAGATGTAGAATATCTCAGCAGGAAAAGCGGAATGATTGGGGTTTGCAATGCACATCCACTTTGGCAAGAGGGTGGCAAATAAGTTAAAAGTATGCTGAAAAAACTTCCGACTAAAACACTAGTATTTGATGCTACTGCAGGAATAAGGGATTTATTTCCCTAATTTAACGAAAGTTTATTAGATATGAATAGATTATTAAGAAAGAATTGAGTATTTTCTGCTTCCAGTTTATCATGAAAAATTAAAACGAGCAAGCAGTGGATAAAATTGATCAACACATTGCAAATGAAGTAGCATCAATAAGTAGTAATCAACAGAAGTTCAACACGCGTTCACAACAGCGTAGGGAAGATGGCCCCGTAGGCGAGGTCGCTAAAGCAGTAGTGCCGTAGTGATCTCCGACCGAGGGGTCGCGGGTTCGAGTCCCGCCTCAGGCATGGCTGTTTGTCGTTTCATCATAACATTAAATCCAATAGTGGTTGCTAACGACCTAGTAGATGATGCGTCCTTAAATAACACACAAAAATAAAAAATAAAAAAGGAGTAGGGAAGCAATAAGGACATCACATTTTCATTGTTCGCCCTCTTCGTAAAGTATAATCTATTCATTCCTTTCCACAAGGGAGCAACTTCGGAAATTCTTTTAACGCAAATCCGGAAGAAGAGCAGAACTTCACGAAATTGACTTGTGAAAGAGAATAAATACGCAGCTTCAGTACATAGAGGCCAGATTCCTTTGACAAGTTCTTTTTATAAACCTTTCTGTATTGTTTCAGCTGAAATCTTCACTTTATTGCATTTCAAACTTACAGAAATACTTTACTTCAATTTTCCTGAATTCGCCTCTCCTACAGTTGTCGTTGTTTGAATATTGCCCCCTCCGATCCTTTGTCTCTCTGGCCTTCACTTTAACTCAGTTTTTATTCACAATTTCAAAAGAGTTATTTGTGATCTTCTCGTCTTGCGAGTATTTTACTGCTCTTGTCACCGTCTCTTGCATCCGAATCTCCATATTCATCTATCATTCCAATAATGCTCTTCTAGACCTCTTCTTTGCATGTCTTTAAAAATCTGATTTTGCGATTCCTCTCTGGGCCTACCTCTTTTTCTTCTGACTAAAGGAAACAGCTCACAACCTTTCTGGGCCATCTCCCACAATGAAGCCTTTTCACATGACCGAACTATTTCAGCCTTCATGTTTACAATTCATCTATGATTGATTTTTGAACCTGCATTTGCTTAATAATTTAATTTCTAATATGTTCCATTTCCAAAATCTAAAATGGTTATTTATGATACAAGTGGTAAAATTGGAATTTTATTTTACGAGTAGGAATGTTCCGACGAGGTCGATAGGCCAAGGGGCAACAATCCATAAATAAATATAGAAAATTAATAACAAAACACAAAGTAAATAAAAACAATCAGAAAACAAAATAAACAAAAGGAATTAGTTTTCTGTGTTGTATTACGGTTTTGTCTGAACCTTTGAGCACAATTTCCCTTTTAATACAAGGGCTAAAATTGAACTTTAATCCCGCTTTACATGCCTTAAAAGTAACTGCTTTTACCAGGGGCTCTCTAAAATATACTCTATGTATGCCATACACTTTAATTGTGATAGGCGTGGAAAGACTAATGCTAGACATTCCAACTCATCCAACGACTCGCACTCAAATCCCGCTATAGATGGGCACCTAGAGGTCTAAAGATCCATTATATTTTTTTTATCCGTGCCTCATTATATAGGCTTACCCACCTGCGTATCCTATAGTTTTCCCGAGGCACCGATACATTAACATTCTCTCCGAATAATTATCAAAGTGTTGTTCGATTTGATGGATGGAATCACACAGGAGACCTGAGGTGAGAAAAGGTGCGCCTGCGCATACGTAAAGACACAGAGAGAAGAGGCAGAGGGAGAGAAGGACGGATGCTCGGGAAGGTAAAAAAAAGGGAGCCCTGCATCATATCTTTTCTCATTTCCATATTGGTTTTCACGAGAATCTCCACACGTTAGAACCACCGTTCTCCTTTAAGAAAATTCGATATCAGGCCCCGCGCGCGCACACACACACACACTGCTCGCCGTTCTTTTTCTTCCAACTAGAGAGCGAAGGTTTGCAACCTCAACCTTACTCCAGAAAGTTCCGTCGAAATTTTAATAATCGCAAACTGTGGCAGAATTTCGAAGTTGAAAACACGGGTCGCTAGAGGAAAGAACAATATTTTCCTCGATAATCTCCTGAAAAGCAAGTCGCGTTAAAGTTCAAAAGAGATTTTTTTGACACCGCAGGGCCGACAATCCCCAGAGGGGGCGTGGTCTGTTCTAACACGAGAAAAATAATGTCAAAATCTTGTTTCCACTGGCTCCGTTCTAGGTTTGATTCTTGTACTTACACATGCTACATTTAAGTGGATTTTTTTGCTGCCGAAAAAAACACAATTTCTAAATATGGTTGGAATATAAAGCGCTTAATTCAAAGGCATTGTTTAGGAGTAGTTTGTTTAATAATTAAGTTTTTAAAATATTTTTTTACTTGCAATTCTTGGAGAAATTTCTAGCTATACAATTAACACTTGACTAGAAATGTCTCCGGATGCTTATTTATTTATTGGAATTAATTGTTCTTGAGCTGACGATTGCATTAAGACTGCGGAATAATAATCAAGGTGGGATGAATGACGACAAAAAAATGGATGCAAAGAACTCTGTGAAAACCTGATAATCCGGTTGGTCCACCAGAAATCTCAAACAAGATAAGTAATTTCAGGTGGAACAAATTCACTACACTTCTCCTCAGCACGATGAACAAATGTTTTAATGGTATTTTGTTGAGAAACCCTTGGTTTTCTGCTGTTTGTTTCTTGGTTATTTCTCGTTTTCTACGATTTCCAAAGGTTGTGCTTCGAGGGAATCGAAGCTCTGAGGATATTTATAAATATTGGCGAAAAAATATACTTTTTTGGATAGAAACTAAGAGAAACGCAAATTTGTGAAATGTCTGAAACGGATGCAAATTACTGTAGCGGTGTGTGGCACGCAGTCCTGCGAAAGACTTCGCCGTCAGAACCACGACCTGCCAGCCGGCCGTCACAATTGCAGAGAACTCGTTGTGCAGCAATGTTATGCCGAGAAAAATACACCAACAAGTAAAACAACAATAACAAATATTCTCGATGTCTTCCGGGCTGAGGGCCGTGGTACAATTGGCTTGGAACTGCCACGGCCCATCAGCCTTGGACCACGGCCCATCAGCCCCGAAGACATCGAGAATATTGACTCCGGCCGTGAAAGCCTTCATGCTATATAACAATAACAAAAGTTTATTATTCACTTCTTACAAGCCAAATTCCAAATCGTACCAATACAATGCTCAAAACTGTGTATACCAGATGTCCAACAAGATAAACAGGGTCGTCCTCGCCAGGAGATTACAATCGAAAGTTACCAATATCCAATTAGAACCAACAATATAACGAGGCACGGCCAGCGTAGGCACAATTACAATAATAGACTCATAATACGGAGCTCTATAACTCAATAAAGTACTACTGCTCCATCGCCTCTTATAAACCCTAGGCGACGTCGCCCTCAGAGACTCACTCCTGCCTTTGCCGCACTAAAGCCTCAGCCGCGCGTATGAAAGAGGCAGCGACGAAAATGGAAAATTAAAATAAAACACTTTTTAAGATAATCTTCATTGATTATATTGATTTAAGAGCATCTGAGACCAAAACTACAAATTAATTATTTCGTATAACGTTATGAATAGGGAGCGGATTTCTATGATTTTGCATATTTATTTCCGTTGCTCCGGCACATACCTAAATGAAATTTCTTGACATTTGGTTAGAATTCGATGGTATGTAGATATGTTAGTGCATATTGGTGCACATTCGTGTAATTATAGAAGCATATTTTTGCATATTTCGTTATAATAATCTAATCAATAGAGTTTAATCTCTAAAATGTTTCATGTTTTCATAGACATTTATCAACTTGTTAGCGTTCATTGATCAGAAAGAACTTGTCACATTGTGTTTTTTTCTTTTCTGTAGATAAATACTTGTGTAAATGTAGGATATTTCTTGATGTCATAATTTTCAATCGGACAGAAGTGAAAGAAGACATACAATGTACTTCATTACGGTGCATGTTTACCTCAATTATTTCTCCCGAGAAGGAATTTACATTCCAAACATCCTTCTCCTTTTATCAAGAAAGGTTTATATGGGAAATGAAATATTGTTAATTTTAATAGCATATTAAAAGTGCATATTTCAGAATTTTTAGATCATCAATTCATATTTTTAAAAGCATATTTCAGGTTTTAGGGCATAAAAGTCTTCTCCCTAGTTATGAGGAGCACCCTGGTGTTGTTTCCAACCAAAATGATTCACTCAGCGCATGAACGCCTTTGCCCAGAGATCAGCCTCGGCCGCTCTGGAGCTAAGAGCAAATACGCAAAGTCGACGGTCGCGGGTTCGAACTCCAGCAATGGCTTACTTTTCGTGTTTGTGACATGGGTGACTACCCTTACGAAGGAGTAACGTATCTGAATCACCCCATCCCCATTTTTAATCACTCATTCGTCATTATTCAATTATTTTTCTTATCACCCCATCCTCCTTCATGCAATGGAAGCATTCCATTGCGAACCCACAAAACGTCTCTCGAGCCCTGAGAAAGAAGTAATCATATTTTTTCTGAGATGGTACTAGTTTATTGTACATTCAATAACACGTTTTCGAACGTTATTTTATACATGTTATTTTGTTTATTGAAAGGGCCACAACCCTCCATGATTCAATGTTTCCCCACACGAATTGTTCGTCAATTGTTCCGTTCGCCTCAAGACGCCATTTTCCACATTTGACATTGAATCTATTTGGACCCGCACAGATCAGTAGAACCAATGAATTAGAAAACCATTAAAAGGACAATCACTGCTCTGAGAGGAACGCAAAAAGCTTCCCAGCGTTCATTAATTTAAGGTATTACTAAGTAAAAGAGAGAAAATAGTACTAGGTTATATAGCAGTATTACATTATGACGGGAGGTGTCGAGAAGTGTACAGCAGAGAAATAAAGAAGAAAGTGTTTATGAGTCATAGTGAAATGAAGTGCAGGGCAGTGCAGTGCAGTGCAGTGCAGTGCAGTGCCAGTGCAGTGTGGTCTTAATTGTATAAACATTCAGTGCAGAGTTAGATTATGGAAGTTCCTTTTTCTTAATGTGACTTGATAATGATATAAAACTGACTGATTTATAAACATGAGTATTATTTTACCATTATTTTTATTATTGTATTATTATTGTTATTAATACCATTATCATTAAATAATTTGTATGTTAATTATATTACTTTATTTATGCACTTAGCTGCCACCGTGTTATACCATTTTGCAGTCTAAATTGATGTATCTCATCGTTAAACGTTTCAAAACAGATTGTGGCGGATAAGATGTGTTTACATGTATTCTAATTGTGTGCCGCCTAAGCACGCCCGCCGCTTGGGCGCCGCAACGCCGTCGCCGCCGCGCGTTGTCACCAGAGGCGCAGCTGCCGCCACCGCCGCCTCCTCCGAGAGCGCGGCGTCGCCTGGGGCGTCATCACGCAGAGGCGCGCGGTGGGGCGGGAGAGGGGTTGTGGCGGAGGGGCGGGGCACGGAGGTCCTCGACCGCAAGCGGCGGCTCCGGGTTCGAGCGCAGGTGCGCGGCCCCGCGCGGCGCGGCGCGGCGCGGCGCCGCCCGCTGGCGGAAGAGCCCCCAGGCGGCGGCGGCGATGCGCTTGCTGTGCATGGCGCAAGAGGAAGAGAGTGAGAGGGTTATCATCAGACATCGGATGTTTAGGAAAATGCCTATTTTATTCTAATGAAAACATTTGAAGGCAATTAATATATCTACATGAATTATGGAAAATTAAACATTCGAATTTTATTTTGCCTTTTCTTCGTCTTCTATGACGTAAATGCTTTTTTAGACAAGTTTTTCCTTTTTAATGCTTTTTCCCTTTATTAATCTTCTACTGGTAACGAATCTCAATTATCTTGACTGAAGCTTTCATTTAGGTTTACACATCACATTGAATTTTTTGAGCGGAAAAGCTTGCATTGTAGCTTCGGATCGTATTTCTTTGCACATACACCAAAAAAAAGGCAAGCGGTGGGCTCTGGGGCACTTGGTTGAGCGGTGGGCGCTTAGGTGAACGTTGAGCACTAGTTCGCGACGTAATCAAAGCACTCGTATGTCAGAGCGCAAGGCGAGATCCCGACTTCCGACATGGATAGTTTCCCGTGCCAGATGTCTTCTGGGAAGTGCACAGTGTAGGCTGATTATTAGGACCTATATATCTGTGAGGTGCGTCTTTATCCTGCCGGCTTGTTATTTTGTTTTTTGATATTGGCTCATTTTAGGTGCAACTGCAGTGAAATATATTAATGCTTTTTTCCTCCAATTTTAAGTTCTTATTGCCTTTATGGTGCCTATTTAAAAACGCTTTCATGCCTTTTTAGGCGCCTAAAACGTACGTTTTAGTGCCTTAACATCCGATATCTAGTTATCATTAGTAAAAGAAGTAAAACATAGATAAGAAAATGGGTTAACATAAAAAATACAATTTTAACATTTTTGTCACTAATTTACGCAGGAATTTCAAGGTAATGATTATTTTACCCAGTGATTTCACTTGTGGTTGATGATTAATACTCACCATGATTACAGAAATCTGAAATAATTCTTACCCATAGGATTACTTTCTATTCCTTTGGTTTATCGATCATTTTCTCTGAAATATCGAGTCATAATTGGGATTTTCTCAAGCACAATTTGACATTCTAGCTCACCAATTATGACGAAATGATTTTTGTTTAATTATTCTACTTTAAATTCAAACACTACACATGTTTTCTAAATTGTTCAAACCAATGTGAACTTTTTATGTTAATCTTTAAAGGTATTTAGTATATTATAAATGTATAGTGCTAATTTGAATTAAAGTGAGGGAGAATTATTAAAAATGTATACTTCCATTATAGGCAGCGCCAACTGGATCGCTCAACCATAGCGACGAGCGATTATGTTTATTACGTATATTTCACATTTTAGGTAATGTTCAAGCCGAAATTCAGAATTCATTATGTGTTGAGATAATATAATATATAACTAAACATTAATAAGAAATCCTCGTAATGCTCTTTAAGAACTACATCAAGTTATAACATAGTACTTTCTTAAAATGCATGGAAAATCAGTTTATTTGTACTTCAACATGTTCATCTTCAAGCAAACGTTTGACATATTTTACATCACCATACTTCATGTCAATAAAATGGCTTTTGCGGTTCCAGGAGTTATTCACTAGTTTGACAATGCCATAATACGATACGTGTAAAAGAGAGGGAGAGAGAGAATGAGGGTCAGGGAGTGACAGAGAGAGAGAAGGAAGAGAATAAATGACGATCGAATTACAATGCGGTGGGAAATATTTGATTACGAAACCGCAGTGTTACAAACATGTGCATTAGTTTTAATGCGAATAAAACCGCGAATTCATTATACGTTTGCTTTTATTTGAAACTCATCGATACTGAAGTTTCCGTTCAAACGTGTCGAATAATTCATTTTCTCACACGCATCAACACCACAAACAAGCTTTGTAGTTCTCCTAAATGATCATAGGTGTTGTCATTACCAACAATACTGTTTATTTGAAGAGCAGCTTTCGATGGCTTAGCCATCATCATCAGTTTTCTGCTTTCTGGAAGCCACAAAACGATCTTCAAATAAACAGTATTGTTGGCAATGAAAACACCTATAACCATTTAATTTCAAATCCGAACAAAACAAAATCAATTTGTAGTTCTATCCCACTCTTCTATGTTTTAGCCATGCATTCTTTCTCTCCAACAATTTAAGCGTATCAGAATACATTACGGAAGAAATGCCTAATTCTTACAGGTAAACCATCCAACCATATTCAATTCTCGATTACGTTGACTCGCATTCGCACTGAACAAAAATGAATTCCTCTAAAAATACGCAACAAGTACGCTTTTCTAAGGATCGTCTCTAAGAAAACATGCAAATATTGTTTTTACGGTCCCGAGTCGTTTCTCCTGATGAAAGGGGTCTTGGCAATGCTTTTCCTCGGAGTTTGCCCTCTACTTCACCCGTCTTCCCGCTTATTCACTCTGCAGCAACTCCGATCTCTCTGCTCACCTGTCCTTCGACTAGACCAGGGTTGTCCAACTGGTCGCAGGTTACGAGGCAAACGTTGAAGTCCCTTTCATCCATGTAGGGCGAGAGCATTGTGCGCCTAGCGCACGCACCCTGCCGGGATCAACACTTCCCTAACGTAAAAAAAGGGTAAGTTTAGATTTAAGGAAATATCTTCTAGAAAATTCAGAAATTCGAAATTATCTCAATGTGTTTCATTGCGTTATGCGTGCTACGATCTGATATCACGCATGGTTCCATCTCCCCCCTCCCCTTTCAGAGGAGCCGAGCAATGTGCCGTGATCAGCAACACGGGGAAGTCAGGTGGATCACCCGAGTAATGAATATGGCCGGCAACCATATTCAAGCGTTTAGTTGTGGGCCCTGAGGCCTTGCAAGTTGGACACCCCTGGACGAGGCGATTCAGCCAATGTCCCCTCGCCTCCTCGGGCTTCCATTCGCCAGCCGCCGGCTGACCCGTTCGCCTACTCATAGTGAAAGGTTACCTCATAAACTCGTCTGCCCACGTTGCACCGAGAACCCGTATGATTTCGCGACCCATTCGTTGTCTCGTACCGCTGGCAATGTGCGAGGCAAAGCAAAGCGGCGCATTCCACAAATCATGTTCAAGGGCCACATAAGTGTTTTATTCATAAAAATAATCCACGATTAATACAGTTTAATGTAGCAATCTCATATATTACTTTTCGTATGAATGTATTGTGGCAAACACAACATTAAAAAAACGATAGAAAACTGAAGCTGCCTTTTGAGCACTCACTTCTGTAAATCCACAAAACCTGCACGTCTTGAAATACAACAGCAATAACAGCTTCACCATTAATGATGCTCGTCAACGTTTAATAAGCTCCACGGCGAACCTTGGACGATATACTATACGTATTCTTTCTTGTTATTCCACGTTCAGGCCGTACACGTTTTCCAGCTTGGCAACTCCTTGGCGAAATCCGCTGCGCCTCTGAATGGAGATCAGCGAGTCGCCGGCGCTCTCGCCCACCCCCACCCCCTCTCCGGCCAACTCGACGCAATCGCCCACTTCATCGCCCGCCCGCCCTTGACCGCCAGCCGAGCTGCCTCACGCGGGCGGGCGGACGGGCGGGGGCGACGGCGGCCAGCGAAAATGGAGGGTGTGCAGTACAGTGGGTGTGAATGAGTAGAATGAATAGTTATGTATATAATGAAACAAGAATGAACGATGCGTGAATGAAAACAAAGAAAAAGAAAAAAATACCTAGAGGAAAAAAACATTTTTAGGATTAAGAAAAATAATGAAAATTTTGTTATTTAGTATGCCAAAGTGCAACCATAACTTAATTTTAAAAAATAGATTCAAGCTAAAGTTGAGTTAATAATTAACCTAAGATTAAAATAAGCAAAGCCCTCCCTCTGAACTACTGAAGTCCCAAGGCAGCATTGCACTGTATCCCCCTTAAGCAAATAAATTCCCGCCTCCTCATGGGTACTGTGCGGGGGGGGATATAAAAATGGTGGGGCTTGTAGCGAGCGATGGCAATGGAAGTCAAGATGCGGCTTACCAGACAGGTCGTTGTAGACGAATACACAGTACTAGCGTACCCGTATGAGAACTATCGCATGCTACACCCCCCGTCCTGATTTTCCCATTTCCATATTAAGCCTGGAACATATATTTTTCTTCAAGACCCTCTTATCCACAGTCACTTGTTCTATGTGTCACCTGTAATTGATATCAATACGATACAACCTTGTCAATACATCTCGTTTAACTTTATTATCAAACAAACAGGTACACGCGTGTAATTCAATCGCATAAAATATTAAGTCATTAGTAATTTCACATATGTCTTTTGAACAAATCCTTCATATTTTAAAAGTCAAAGTGCAATTCCTCACATCTCCGTGAAATTCTCTTTCTTTAGAGACTCGTTTATAAAGATTCGCTGCGTGTGAGAGCTACGAAGGGAAGGTACGCTACTGAAATAATATAGGAGACGATTACGAAAAATAGCCGGACGTCGCAGATTCTGATTTACATAAATTCGGATCACTCATGACCAAATTTTTCGGTTGTTTTCGATCTCCGATCATCGCATTCAAAATGAGCGAAGGCTTTTTATGAAGCTAAATACCTCAAAAGCGAAATTTTAAAGTACTCGTATATTATGAAATGTTTAAAGAATATTTGTGGAGATGGGAACCATGTCCAGGTAGGAGTGTCAAGCTGGGAGCGTTACAGGCAACAGAATAAAGCAAGACAACAGAGAGAGGTGCACGCGTGGGCAGAAGTATAATAACAATAATAATAATAATAATAATAACAGTGACATTGTTGTTGTTGTATGTGTGATAGTGCAAATAGTAGTGGTATTGATTTTCCAACGTTGCTTGTCGCAATGGTTTGATTATTTAGTGATTCCGAACGTGTCAACTACAATACTCATTAGTGTAGTGCACGCTAAACCGAGAGTTGCTTCCTCAATGGAATCTGTGATCTAGTGCCGAAGTACCAGCTTCTATGCGAGATATATCGCGCTCCACATCTGAAAGTACTCCGCTAGCCGAAACACGTTTTAAGCTGAAAACCAGGCATCGGACGTCTGAGACAGTGTAGTGCGTGTAAGTGGGTACGTGTCTTTAAAAAAACGTCAGAAGTAAAGAATAAAGACCTAAAAATGGCGCGTGGCTCGTACTAGATATTTTTTGTTATTTACGTCGTTAAACACGCGCTTAGGCAACACCCCCTGAATAAAGAAAGCCTCCACACTGAGCTTGTGACGTTGTGTCATGACGCCCAGGATAGTCCTAGCCAACAACGTGATTTCCACATGGTCAGTTGTTTTGGTAGCAACGGTGTGTTGTAATTTGCAATATGTGAAGATTTTCCCAATCGGTGAAGATATTCAGTATTCATTTCAAGAATTGGTGGTAGCATTTCAGTGATGTTTCTTCCAAAAAGCGATATAAATGCGCTGTACTCAACTGTCGTGCGTTGCGCTCATAAGGGTTTAAAGTCCATGTAGGGCCTATTTGGTTTCTCAAAAGATACTGAAATGCGACGAAAATGACCTGCTGTATATTAAATGCAACGAAAATGACCTGCGGAACATCGACGGAACTACACCTCTTCAAGAACATCCATTGTAAGTATCCATTTTATTCCTAGTCATTTCCTTGCGGAAAAACCGTTTAGAATGTTCTGCAACAAGTTCCAAAAACGAGTAATACTTATTTTCTATTAGACCAAGTTTGAACTCAACTTATTACAGTGAGTTTTACTCTTAAAACATTACACAGTTCAAATAATAAGGCTTACAGAAACGAACATTTAAATAATTTCAAATATTTTTAGGTTATACATTATAGCAGAACTTAATTACGATACTAAATCTGTTTAATTTAATTTTTAATCCGTCCTTGCTAAATCCGATGGTTGTCTTATTATTGTACTTTCTTAATTATTCTCTTGATTTTTAAATGCTTTTGCTGTTAATTACTAACTAGTATTAAACAAGTTTTAATTTTTTGCAATATTTTACAGGTTTGCCATCGCCACTATCACGAGAATGATATACTGCGAGAAACAGTTATGTGCGATACGACGGGGGAAATATAATTTTCTAAATTGAGTGTCTCTCAATTAAAAAGAATTGTGGAGGATTTCTCAACTGCCCTACCTCCTTTTCTAGCAAACAAGGCGAGAAACTCCAGTAGAAAAAAAAAAAAAAAAAAAAAGAAAACTGAAGAACTTCCAACCGGTAGCTGTCGATGCTGCTAGTGTGGTTTTGCAGCAAGTTTATAATTAACAGTTTCTTTGTACAAAGTTAGAAAATTTCCGAGAAGTTACAGTGTTTCCAGTTTGGACAATTGTTAAACAAAGTGATGATCGTGTTTCCTTTGTAAAACTATTGTGGAATCCTCATACAATTTCTCTTTCCGAAGTTGTAGATAGTGCTTTGAATTTTAATTAATACAGAAAAATGCTCCTGTGACGAAATTAAGAAATCTAGATTTTTCAGGAAACATTACCAATATTAATTTAATTTAAGACATGTTGGATATGTTTTTGATGAGAAAAATGATTTACTGAAGATGACTTTGTGTCTAAAAATTTATCAGGAATTTAATACTCTCCATGTAGTAAAGCAGATAACTGAAAATAAAATTTATTTCAAGATTTGTATTGGAAAAATATAACTAATTCTTGTTCATAAAAACAACAATGTTAGCTCCATCTTAATTATACAGTCCGTTGCTGCCTTTTATTTTCAATTTCATCACATTCCAAAATTTTATTTTAACTGAGAGATTAGATTGTCGGAGGTTCACATGTCGGAGCTTGCAAACGAATGCGTGCTTTTTTATGGTATTTGTCGCAGTTAACATTAATTAGAACACATAATTAAAGATGTTGTCAACAATGAATACATTTTTTTAATATTGTAAGAAGATCAAAGACCATATATTTTGTAAAATTGCTGAAAGAAAGTTGAAAAATCTGACTGGATAATTTATAATTTGATAATATTGTATATGTGTTAATGTATTAATAAATGTGACTGGACTTTTTGAACATACATTATGATTTGTATATAACTTACTACCTTTATTACGTTTTCACTATATTCCTTGTAATAATGTTAAATGTTTGGGGGTGTAAAGTATCTGCAAAAATATGTTCTTGAGATCACTCTTAAGAACATGAAGGTAAATGCATTCAAACGAATTTCTTATGGATCCATGAAACAAATATAGTATAAAATTTCACTGATGTGAACATTAAATATGAACATATCTTTTGTAATACATTTCCAGAATAGTAATAGCAAACGAAGTAAGGGATTCAAGTATAACTGAGATTTGCGCAGCTGTCCGGTCGGACTACCTTTGATGACGTCACTAATCAGTGTGGAGGCTTTCTATATCCAGGGGGTGTTGGCTTAGGTCCTTAGCAATCAACCATCTAAACAAGAACGTGTCCATAGCAACGGCCGCTAAAAAACTCGAGATTCCATTAAAATATTTTAGCGGACTCTCGGGTTTAGATTTTACCAGTGTGCATACATTTTGGATAAATGTGATCCTTTTGTCCCACTTGCCCCTTGTCCCAATTCACCCATTTTGTCCCAATGTCCCACTGGTCCCATTTGTCCACCTTTTCCGTTGGCCCTTCTCCCATTTTGTCGCGACGTCCATCTTGTACCATTTTGTCCCGTTTGCCCCCTTGTCCCGTTTGTCCCCTTGTCTCGTTTGTCCCCTTGTCTCGTTTGTTCACTTGGCCCTTCCCCCCTTGTCCCGCTGTCTCCATTGTCCCATTTGTCCAAATTGTCCCATTAGTCCCCTTGTTCCATGAAGCTAGTACCCAAAATTCGACCACCACCGTCGTGGCTGGGGCCTAGGACGTCCCTTTCGACGCCGCTGCAAGTGTCTCGAATGCTGTCACTGGTCCATCGCAGCCGCTCACAATGGCGACAAGCAGCTCACGCGATGGAGTCCGGAGACACAGGGAGAAGCGCATTCCTTTGAGACTCTCACTTCGCCACTTTATATCCAGATGTCGGGAGGATTAGAAAAAAGCGGGATTGTGTATGTTGGGAAGCACTCATCTATCCAAAATCAATATTAATATCCTTTAAAGTCTTCAACTGCAATTTCCCTTCAACTCCTGAATGCTGCCTGTCGGGGCTGTCGGGTGAGAGTACATTAAAGTGCAGCGATGACGCTACTGTGAGTCTCGGGCAAGGAAGTACAATATTCTACATAGTGTGGCTGAAGCGCCTCCATCTTTGCAGCAAACTGCAGACATATTTTTTGCAGTCTAAGCAGCGCCCTCTCCTCAGGTATTCTAGTACTACGTTTGGCGCGGGTTCAGCCCGGGTGGGCGCGGGCCGCGCGTAATATAAACCAAAACCAAAATTTTAAAAACCAAATCACAATAAATAAGGACGAATTGAGAAATATGAAATATACATTGCTTCCTGCATCGGGTATTGTCATAAGAATGGAATCTGTTGAAATGTTACTGTAGTGAGCGTAAAGCTTGAAACTTAACGTCATTGCAATAAGAAGCAAACAAACAGATTACAAATAAGGCGGCAAACTTGAAAATTGATATATTTGTAGTTTGATGACTTCCATGTTTACAGTTATAAGCCGAACAAACTGAAGGCGTTGTAAATATTATTATTCCAGACACTAATGTAATTTAAATCCATATAAAAGAAAAGACGACTATATAGAAGTAAGATCTGATACAAACGATACAGAACAACAGTTCTATACGCCATCATCAGGCACCTCTCATATTTTGACTGCAAAAACATGGCGGCCTCTAGTTCATCGAGCGTCCACCAAGAGCGCTGAAACCACAGGGTCAGCCACTCTGTGTAGTATATTGTGGCGCGTCGGTGTGGGGTGTCTCGGTGCGACAATGGCGCGGGCGCCGGCAGAGGCGCCCACCTGTGGCGGGAGGCGGGGTGAGGGGGGGGGCACCGCGCGGGGGACCTTGAGGAGCGCCGCGCCGCCGAGGGCTTCGGTCGCCTCGGAATGCGGGCGCGCGCGGGGCGGCGGCGGCGGTGGCGGCGGCGGAGGGGCCCGCGGGGGCGGCGGAAGAGGAGCCTTCCTCCTCCAAGGGCCCTCCGAGGGCAGGGAAGCAGCCGCCGCTCTCTGCCCGTGTCGGCCCATCGCTCGCCCGCGCGCTGGCCCATTTACCCCTCCACAGAACCCTGGGGAGGCGGCAATTCATTTGCTAACTGGTTTACACGTAAACTGCTGCCTTGCTGTTTAAACAGCTCAGAGGGAGGGATTATCTTAACAATTAACTAAAACTAACTTAATTTTCGCTTGAATCTAATTTATTAGTTATTACGTAGCACTTTCGCATACCTATCAAACTTTAACAGTATTATTATTGTAATATTTTTTTAAATTCTGAGTATATTTTGTTTTTTATTCGTCTTGGTATTTTTTTGTTTTTATTTATTTTTTACTCACGCATCATTCATTCTTGTTTCATTACATGCCTAATCCTTCATTCTACTCATTCACACACACACTGCTCTACACTGCGCGTCTGTTACGGCCAGGCAACGCAGACGACACGATCCTAACTTCATGAGGCCGATAAACAGCAAATAATAGGCGCAGTTCAAGTTTTAAACAGAGACGATAGGCGACAGGCCGCCTGTCGTTCAACATTTTTCGGAATATTTTCTATAACACAAAATATATTATATTCGTGTATTGTCTTATAAATTCTTGTCAAAAACGCTCTTTGGCACTTGAATTCATACTTCGACTCAAAATGTATTAGGGTAGGGGGTCCCAAAACTCAACAAATCATGCACAGATTGTATTTCTACCCCGTAGTGCATGAAATAAAATCGATTAGCGCAATCTTCCCCTTCTTTGTTCTTCCCCCTGCCTCCCTCCGGGAAATAACTCTTCGTTTCGTTCCCCTATTATTGTTGTTACTCTTAAAGGCCCTCGGACTCCACAATGGTGTGAAGAACCTTCCAAGGGCTCACTAGCGGGAAGCCGTGTATCGGCTCCCGCATGATCTCGCGCAGCGCAGGCATCCCGGCGTAGCCAGGTGTACAACCTCCATCCACACCACAAAGGCGTGCTTCCTTCTCCTGCTTTCTCTCCTTCTTCTGTTTTCGGTTTTTAGTCCTGTGGAATATCGAGAAGAATCCTGTACATGTGTAGAATATCGAATCCTACTTATAGTCCGCCAGAATGACAAGAAATTCGAAAAGAAGGGTTCCACTTATCAATTATTTCGACTTTTCGCGACACGAGATTCGTCGAAGAGCAGAGAGGAAAAAAATGCTGGTTCGATATTTCCCAATCCCACAATTTTCTTTGGTTAACATTCATTCTTGCCCTCTACCTCATCCTCCCATCTCCCCCTTCCTCCTCTCTCTCCCCCTTCCTCCTCTCTCTCCCCCTTCCTCCTCTCTCTCGCCTTTCTTTCCTTTTACCCTATCTCCTTTGTCACACCTCTTTTCCTTCATTCTTGCTTTTCGTATTCTTGTATTTCGCCCTCTTCTTCTCACTTTTCTCCCCCCTCATTTGCTTGTTTCCTTCTTTGCTTTCGTTCCTTCCACGCCTGCGTGTTCGGGAGTGTCCTTGCGCGCCAAGCCCAAGCTTGCTCCTCCGTGGCCCGGCGACCCGGTGCCTCCTCAGCGGCGGCGTCCTTCGAGCACAGCGGCGGCGGCCTGCACGTGCAGCGGCGGAGCGGGGGGCGGAGACCTCGGCCTGCGCGTGGTTCGCCGCCGGTACTCGCCGTCAGGAAAACGTCGGCCGCCGGTTCTTTGTCCGGCGCGGCTGCGGCGGGAGGGAACCTCGGCCGGCGCGGCACGCAGCTCACGTCTGCGCGGGCGGCGGCGGCGGCGGCGGCGGCGGGCGTCTTCTCCGCAGACGCAGCGCTCCCAACGCGCAGTGGGCCGACACGGCGCCGCGGAGGACACAATTTCCAAGCTACCACCCTTCAACTGGCGCAAACACGAAAATAGAAAGAAATGAACTATATAGATTTATTTAGAGTTGCGTTAGAAGTAAATCAGCTGTCGACGGTTTCATCCAATTGGGTGTTTGAACGTCCCCATTCTGACGTCACTGCAGCGACTTATAAGCTCACAATTCAATGAAACCGTGAACAGCTGATTTACTTCAAACACAACTCTATATAAATCCAATAATACAAGGGCGAGGGCCTAGGACGCGAGGGTTCGAAGGGGCGACCGACCTACGAAGCTACAGCAGGAGAGTCATGTCTTCGGGGCAACAAAAAAAAGTGACGTCTCAGAAATTATTTTTTTTCGGGAGAACTTTTTAGCCTGTGTGAATCTGAGCATAGCCATTTATTTTGTGAACAAAGACTTAAGTGTTTCACACTATAACTAGATGTCTTGCGAACAATATTTTTAATTTTTTACTAGGTAAATATCAATTATCTGAATCCTTTTTCTCTACTTAAATCTAAAAGAAATTAGGTATGACATCCTGCATCGTCGACGCGTGCGTGCGTTTGGAAATCGAGATATCGAATGCTGTTCACCGTCTGGGGATGTTCTGCACCTTTCGTAAACGTCACATTTCCGTAACTCACGGTTGCGACTAACAATTGCTTTCATCATCGTGGAAGAAACCGCTTCTTTCATATTCAATACAGCACACCGAGATTTAGCAACAAAAAGTTATCATAGTTCGTCGTAAAATGTTTAACAAAATATTGTCATTGATGTCATATTAAATGCATTGGTAGCAAATCTAATACATAAAATTCAATGTTTGTTAGTTTGTGCTTAATACGCCGCCGTACCGTTCATCCGACGAACTCGAAAAGCGAAGATTACGTATTTTGAGAATTTAGATTTGAAGAAAAAGAAAAAAAAAATGCACTTTTGAATTTGGGTGTAAAAACATTGGTATAAAATGCAAATAATATGAGGCTCAACGCAAAAAACCTTTTCTTTGAACTATTTACTATTACGAGAAACATGTTTCTTCTGTTAGAATGGGTTTTCACGAGAGATTTCAATTTTTTTGAGAAGTTCGCCCAAAATGCTCAGAAATTTTACTAATCTTGGCTATACATAAAAACGAGGTCAAATGTGAAACATACGCACTAAATATTATGCTTCTACAATTTTTTTCATCACATTGAACAAGTCAAAAAATCTGAAGGCCAATCGGAACAGGTTATGCTTTTTTCGGCCGATTTTACGCGGAATTACCCATGTTGAACATAATAGCAATACCGACTTAAAACAAAATTATTTCGTTATATCTTCGCTGTTGGAACAGTTGAAGGGAGTGGCAATTTATAGTTGTTCCGCGGGGAGCTGTTGCATTACCAATGATACTGTGACGCACTGAAGTAAATGACACAAATAACTGCGTTGAAGATAAACTTATTTACAATTATTTGCAAAGTAATAAAAGAAG
This sequence comes from Acheta domesticus, assembly GCA_031308135.1. Taxonomy (NCBI): domain Eukaryota; kingdom Metazoa; phylum Arthropoda; class Insecta; order Orthoptera; family Gryllidae; genus Acheta; species Acheta domesticus. Next base: position 24,792 of record JAHLJT010005827.1, read on the forward strand.
AAAAGAAATATACAAATACTGACTAAACCCCGGCAACCCTTTTCTTCCCCTTAGCGGCGAAAACCCCGCGACCGTCCCTAGGCCTACAGCCAAGTGTCACTGCCCTAAAGCAGGTAACAACGCGTGATGCGATGCTATCGTAGGTAAAGTCACCGGTAACCAACTGGTACATGGCCTGGCGCCAAACCAGTCTCCGCCCCGAAACCACTTGCTTGAGTGCACTGAAGATCCCGCTCAGCGCTTCGGCTAACGACGAAGCTCTACGAATCTCCGCGAGCGTAGAACGGCGCACGCCTTATATACTCGTACACCCACGTCTCCCCCACCCGGCGCCATGCTGTCGGCGACCCCAGGCGATGGCTAGCCAATTCCAGGGTCTTGCACAATCGTCCCAGACTTGCCACTAACCTTCCACAACAGATATGTTTGCGTGCGTTTTTCCTGGTGCAGCCACCTTCTGGCGTCCCTTTATTTTTAGCTGAGGTGCGCTCTTCCACACAGCTGCCGGCTTAGGCATGCCGCCCGCTTGAAAGCGTTACCACGACGATGCCACAATACAAACTTGTACGTCATGTAGAGGAATCGAAGATGACCTCTTTTGCCGATAAGCACACAGAGGGAAATTCAACCAGAATATGCACGTAAGGCATTCGTGCCTCATTTTAGGCATCCCCATAGGCGCAGGCGTTTGGTGGCGACAAACCTCCTGGCTGCGTGAGAACGTGGCCTGCTGAGCACCTTGCACACAGTTGCCGAACAATCGGGGCCAAATAAGTAATTCCTACCATTTGATGTAAGAGATCCTTTTCCCCCATCTATATGCCTTAGAGGTGTGTTTTATTTATTGCAAGAGACCAGTATTATTACCATTATTATTATTATTATCATCATTATTATTATTATTATTCCTGTAATTCACGACTAGAGATGTTATGAGTCGGTTGATTATGAAGTCTACTCCGGGTTGCAACCGGCTTCCTACTGTCTGTGCCTCTACACTACTTTGCGCAAAATGTGGGCTGTTCAAAATAAAGCAATTTCATGCACTTCCCAGTCTTGAAGTACCTGGGAGTTTAGACAAATTCTTACACAAATTGTGGGGAACAAATACCAGAGCTCCGATGACTATCGGTACGACCTGTGCTTTTACGCCCCACATTCGGCTGATCTCGATTTCTAAACTCTTGTATTCAAGACGTTTCTCTGCCTCCTTTGATCACATGGCGCAGCAACGTCTACAACTAGACACAATTTTTTCTCTAAATCCTGGTTAACAATATCCGGTTTGTTTGCCGCTATCGTGCGATCAGTGTGAATTTGTTGGTCGTACAATATACGCAGTCTAACAGACGTCACCGGTTTTGGTGAGTGATCGTAGCACTTGGGGCATGTGTTCGGAACTTCGAGGGTGGTACAGATCTGCCGCCGGAGGTAACTACATACCCTGTCGTGGCTTTTCTAATATTCTGTCTATTGGACAAGCTGGGACAATACGATCAATGGTTCCTACTTGTTAATAATAATAATAATAATAATAATAATAATAATAATGATCATCACATTATTATTATTATTATTATTATTAAGTAATTATGTTTGATTGGAAAGAAAATATTGTTATAGAAAAATAAATATTGTTTCAACGTCTTGTGTATATTTTTTTCAGCAAATCGTGTTTGGAGACTGTTTTACATGCATTCTATATATTACAGTTTATCTTACATAAATGAGCCCTTCGTTTTTTAATGTGTACGAACCACCTGCCAATATTCCCCTACCCCCATTCTCCAATATTCTTACCTTGGGCATTAAAGGGTTAAATGAGCCCCTCGTTTTTTATGCAATTTAGCCCTTTCTGCAATTTACCCAACCTCAATAGCGCATTTGAATTTCCTCCTCACTTATTTTTGAACACGTATCCGTGACACGATTTTGGGTATAAAATGCGTAGAAATAGTGAGTTGGCAGTGCCAACTGAAGGTTGCTTTATGAAAATCGAGACGGGCGAGGCCGCAACCTCGCCGTCCCAACTCGCGTCTAAACGAGCCTTCGTGCGCAGTGCACTCGTCCAAATGCGTAACGAAGCGCCAACTAAACTACACAACCAGGCGAGGTTAGGTAGTATCGTGCAAACAGGAATTTACGACTGACTCTGTGAAATTCGAAAGCCCTTGTCTCCCACTAGCTTTGGAAACTCCTCTCCAACCAACTGTTCCCAATTTAACTCATTATCTGCTATTTCTCGACATCGTACCCTTCTAAACCTACCCTAGTCACCTCGGATTAGTCCGGCACAACATTCCGCATAAGTCCGAAGTAAACTTTGAATACAGTTTCTACATTGTACTTTATCCATACATCATGAATTATGAGAAATTAACGGTTAATTCGCGAATTCATTGGGGCATTAACCGTAACATAAACATGATTTTCGATATAATATATTTCTAGTTAGCTACCTTCATGTTTCCTTATAGTTTCTGTAAGAGAATCTGCATGAAAATTACATCATGTAA
>JAHLJT010005828.1:0-21409 GCA_031308135.1 Acheta domesticus
TTAGACTCGTTCTTTCCATTTTCATTGTGCAATAGTATCATAATTTAATGGTCGAATGATCTGATGGTAAAATCATTAACGGGCGGAAGTTTTATTGGTTTGATAAGTGTGTAGAATTAAATTCGTGTATTCCGGAGAATATCTCCGAGATACTATAACAGAACCTGCAAGGGTATGAGAGGCCGCGAACAGACTCAAGCAATTGAGGTCATCACTATTGTTCCTGTACGGCAGGGTATACAGAGATTTGTCTATGCAAAGTGAGACGATCCGTTTTAATACAGTAAAAGGCTGGCGGACGGATACATGCGGTTCACGAAGTCTTGGAAAGAAGAGACTGCTCGTTGCGAGTTGCTTAGCAAGGAGGTAATTTATCATCTGACCTGAACGAAAGGACCGACAAGAAAATAATAATTTATCTGAAGAGGAATATGAAGATTAATTTGGAGGGAAAACAAAACATTTTTCAGTGGGATAAGTGAGATACAAAATGCATTTCTTATCAGTATAATGGGATCTTGGCAAATTGAACATATTTACAGAACTACGAGTTAAGTAATTAAGAAAAAAGTTACTTGTTGATCCGAAAACTGTACAACTATTCTGTGGTAATGACAAGTAGAGTTCTATATGTTTGATAATACTTTCATGTACATTTTTTTCGTTATTTATAATTTCTGTATACATACGTATATACCGTAGTGGTGAAAAAGCTGTTACGCTGCGGGAAAAAAAACGATTTCGAGATTTCAACGGATTTATACGTTTTTGAGGTCCCATAACACCGACAAATGTTTCTTTTTTATTTTTCATTTTTTTTTTTTCAAAAATGTCTTTCGTCGGTTTGAACGTCTGAGCGCCCGTCTGTGAAAACACTAGCGCCTAAATTCTTCCAGTAGAATTTTGACCAAAATAACATTACCCAATTGCTGACATAAAGCTCTTCGATTTGTAAAGATTTCTTTGAATGTTGTGGAGACTTTGCATTTAGAACTGGGACGTATTGAAACTTAATATTTCGTGTAAGAATAGAGTGAAAAACATTTACAAAGATGCATAGACTCAATTTCACTTTTAACTCCAAATTTTCGAGATTGCACAAAAGTTCATTTTGACGAGATTTAGCAAGATAGAGATTCTTTCTTCAATGAATTTGTTCTCATATAGTTCTTAAATAAATTTCATGAACTTTTTTGAAAATATTAGGAGTTTTGTGTTATTTTGTGTGAAATTGTATAATTTTAAAATAAAATTTCTCAGAAAGACCTAAATTTGTCTCGGTAAACTCTTGGTGCGGGCAGTACAAAATGCTCTGAATACATGACATAAACGCCATTTTTATTTGTATTGTTTTGATTTTTCAAAAAATACTCAAATATATACTTTTAATAACTTCCGATTGATTGTTTTACACGCATTTCATTTATGATCAGAGAATTATGAAAAGTTCGTGTGTGGTATTACCTGCCATGGCATTGTGTTCAAGCATAACAGTAGTTTACACAGTAGCATACACAGTAGTTTACACGAGAGTGTTTTAAAAGTAAAATCTTCCCTCAGATAAAATTCCTTCCAGAAATCCTTTTTACTTATACCAGTTCCATGCACTCATACTAGGTCTTGGTTTGTTCTATTTCCAGTATTATTTTTGTCCATTTAACAACAATTTTGTGACGTTCTATTGAATTCACACATTTGATTCGGGAAAAGACAAGAATAAATACATATTTCACACCAGCACTATTATCATTTTTTAGCCAGTCGACAGTGGTTACCCTTTAAGTCCCGATAGTACGCATATTCCACCATACACTGCACACCAATTACACGTGCGGGCTCCTCTGATGTGGGGTCAGCAGAACGCGAGGCTCTCCGCGATAACACGTAAATGAGAGACAAGGGACAAACAGCCATGTCCAAGGCGAGATTCGAACCTGCGACCTTTCGGACCGAAGCGCTGAGTCCGTACACGCACTTCAACTGGCAGACTAATCAGCAAGAGCATAAATTATTTGAAGTAGTAATACCTACATATAATTACTCAGTAGTTAAGATCTTACCACAGCAAAATGTATCAGTTTTAAATAACAGAAAACCTGAATTATTTAAAAAACTGAAAAAACGGCCAAATACAAATAATACTGAAATAGACCTTTATCATCGTCTCATCAAGAGTGTGGTTGTAATTATGGCCTGTTCCAAATTTATTAAGATTTGGGCGCCAGAAACAGGTTACATTAATTACTACCAAAGTTTCCTATCTAATTTAAACAAAATTGTATAAACATCCAGCTAGCTTGGGTCGATGGGTCCGGATACAAATACTCGCTATCGCCTCGATAGCCGATTACCTGATCTGCCAACTATACAGTATGGCGTGGAATCTGAAATGTAATAATTATATGCTTTCAACTAATTTAAGATTATGATTGACAAATGAAAACTCCTTTCATTTCCAAAAGACAAAATTCAATAATTTATTTAACGTTAAGTTTTAACAATTAATTTTATGGTCATGACCTTTTAAATACGCTATCTTTTTTTGTACTGCAGTATTTTTTACCGTTTTGCTTGCCGACGCTCCGTAGTCGCTTCTCACTTGACCTTTGTTGGTTCCAAGTTTTCGCTTCTTTCTTCCGGTCTTGCGCTGCTGCTGACAGTCCAGTCCACACTGCATAAACTGTTTATCGGTTCTTTTCCGATGCTCCCGTTCCTAATCTTCCCACTGGTTATGTAAAACATTAAAGTTCAACTGCAATATCCGAAAAACTGGCAAGTCCTCCGCGAATTCACTTCTGGCAAATAATTCTCAGAGTCCAAAAAAACTATTACTTCTCTCACAAAAAAAAATATAAAGTCCCACTTTCCTAATATAATGTCCGCAAAACGATCTTTACACCACGACACCCCAGAGTCAGAATGTTCTGTTCAATGCGTTCTTTAACCTTTTATGGTTCGGTAAGCGTCCCTCATTCTATTTTTTCAAAACACAGCGGCAAAATTAGACTGTCTAATCTTCACTAGCCAACCCGTGCGTCTCTTACGAACCCAAGTAGCCGCGACCCCCGTCAGTCATTCGTTTTTGAACCAATCACATCTTATTTTCTTTAGCTATCTAGCCAGCGTCCTGACATCTTCAAGGCCTGTGTACAGTTTGTTGACCTTGCCAACCTCTGCGCTGTCGTTGCTAAGGCCGTATACCGCCGTATTGTATACCCATTTATCCACCCCCATGTACAGCTAATCATTAAATAAAATCTATAATATTCTGGTATCATCACAATACATTCGACATGAATCCCAGTGTTGTCGCTCACAGCGGGGAAAACATGTCTACCCTTGCGATTACAGGGATGTGTCTAACTGGCATTAGGATGTTTGTCACTTGAATTTAAGATCTGAGCTGGCTTTACTGTTTGTATGGAGAATTTCCTTGAGCAAAATTAAGCTTGCGAAGACACATTGGGATCGGTCTTCCGGGAGGCTGAATATCAAGCCCTTTGGAATTCCATTACTCTCTTCCCTGCATTTGTTCCAAAATACAGAATAGTTCCTACCTTACCTACTCTAAAGCGAAATTACTGATAATGACGAACTTCTATCGAAAAAAGGTATAAATCGAATATTGATTTTACTGGCGTATGGATTTCAGGGCAGAGATGCAATACGCTAGTTTCCTTGTGCAGATTATTTTTTTAGGGAAAAGAAGCTCAGTACCAATTTTCTTGAATGAATATATAATTTCGTAAATATGCAATAGCTGAATTCGCTAGTTGTATACACAATAATATATACACAATAATATATGCGGAATAATATGCACTTTCCTGTATCTCTCTACCATGCTTATCATTTCACCTTTGTTCTCTCATATCCACCGCATCTTTTCATGAACATTTCACCTTTTTACTTTTCCGTAAGCATACATATATACGGAGTAATATACGAAGTATAGGGGAAGTTATGTAATGCTGCGTGAAAAAACGGCGGATTTTCGGCAGAAAAAAATCATTGCTGGGTCCTGATAACGAAAAAGTGCCAATCCAGTTGCTAAATTAAGAAAAAATCCTCTAACACGTGGTGTAGCTAGAATCCCTGTTATGTGGGTCCTTCATACCGAAAAACCAATTGACAGGAAAACGTCCGTTCGTCAGTCTGTGTCCGCTGTATGTGAATAAGACTAGCGCTTAAACCAAGCGTAGGATTTTTTCAAAACTGAAGAAATCCTTATCCACCTGGTCTGAGTCAAAGTTCTGCGATTTGAAAAATATCCTTTAAGTTTTGGTGGTACTTTACATGAAGCCCCCTCGAACATTTTCAAACTTTTCTCAAAAACGAGAGCTGGTCAAAAATATAGACGACCGGGAAATTAATAGGGCAAAATAATTTTAGAAAAAACGAGAAAGAATAATAGTTAAAATTTATTTAATTGTATTTATAAGCAGAAGGATGGGAATAGGAGGATCGTAAGACAAACAGTGTTAATTTGACGTCATAGTCACTTAAATTTTATTAATATAGATTACTTTTCTTTTCAAATCCAGAAACAAAGTACACTTAAAAGAATAGTAATCCTTCCAAATTTCAAAAATTAAACAATTGTTTTATAATTTAACAAGAAATGTTGAAGAATAGAAATCTTAAAGAATATATCACTCTCTCTGTAAGACTCCAAGATCCTCTTCTTATAAGCTCTCAAGTTAATGTTCAACAGTGGATAGAATTCCCCTGTTTTGCCTCATAAACCTATTACTACACTAAGGCAGATGTCGACAATCGTGATGGTGGTAAATTACCAAAACGAATCCTCCATCTTACGATATGTAATGCTTGTTTCAACATTAATGACCACTTCATTCTATGAACCTTCATCGAACATGACAAGTAATTTTATGATAATCAAATCGAGACGTTGAAATGGAATGTACGTGTTCCACGAAAATGATGTCGAACGGTCTTTGTCCAGAAGATCCGAAGAAGAGAGGACGGAGCGGAAAAGCTAGAGCTGGTCGAGGGGGCGTTCAGCGATGGAAATTGGTAAGTCAACATTATGTAGAGCCGTCGCCAGCCGTCCTGCTACCGCCGCGCCGCGTCGTGCTGCCCTGAGGGAAGCAGGTGGCGGCGCGGAGGCGGGCGTCGCCGCCGCAGCCGCCGCTGCCCTGGCGCCTCGGAGACGACGCGACGACTCTGCGGCAGGGGAGCGTCGTCGTGAGATCGTTTACTTTCTCGCCTTACGAATACTTCGTAAGAAGAGAAACTTATGTTATCGTGCACCGGAAAACGGAGAATTTTGCGAGAAAAACTCTTATAGCTGGGGTCTGGTAACGAAAACGTGGATAAATTCTGTTGCTAAATTTAGAAAAAAAATCCTCTAACTCGTGGTGTAGCCAAAATCCATGTTTTGTTGCTACTTTTTTTAAATTTATTTCTTCTCGTTTGACTTACTTGTCTTTCGAGAAGGTTAAATTATACAGTACATAGTTTTTTGACTTATTCGGAATGGCCATCCATAAGCAGTGGTTTTTATTACTCGGAACAACGTAAACAATGTGCTAAAGTAAATGAAGCAAAGTTGAAGACTGTTTGAGTTTGATTAATTGACAATTATGGGGGATTCCGGTGGTTTGAATCGGTCTTTGGGATACCTGGATTTAATATGCAGCATTGCGACCTAGACTGAAGATGAAGGAGCATGGGAAAGTGTAAAGATTTTGGTAAACTTTTGGGCCAAATGTGTTATGTGGTTCCTAAATGAAGGCACTTTTAATTCTCTTCGGATCTGGATGGTTGGAATGAATCAGGGGCCTTTAAAGTTCTTCTAAAAATATATTCTGAATGGCTGTTAATTTTTGGAGATTGCTAGTCGTAGAATATCCCCAAAGTGGACATGCATACGTCATGGTTGGTAGAATAAGGATTTGCACGAGAGGTCGTGCACGTACGTGGTGTTTTGACCCACTGCTCGACAGTCCCAAATTCACTTCAGGAAATAACACTTTAGTTAATGAAACTAATGTTTCACCAAGAAGTAGGTTGGTAGGTTGGAATTCAAACGTGTTTTATTTATAAAATTGTAATACTTCTAATTTACTGACAATAGCTTACGACTGTCTTAATTTAATATTACTTCATTATAGAACACGCCACGAATTACTTCTTTATTTATTTTCAAAAATATTTCCTTAAAGTGTTTAAATACTCTTGAATTGTAAATAATGACAATCATATTATTCATGATAACATATTTCATGCGTATTTTAATAGAAATACCTTCTTCACCCATTAAATTGAACGAAAATTATTTTCACAGCAGGTACAATTTTATATTTAACATGATTATAAAATAAACGTGTAGTACACAAAAAATGTCAATACGTGCCTTTCAGAACAAAGATTAATTATAGCGAAACAGACATACAATAAAGAAAACACAAAGTTTCTGAATTTTTTCGTATAATGGATATTGTTTTAGGATGCGAAATCCGAACCCTACTTATCAGAAGAAATTAGATTAGAAGATGCTGAAATGTAGTATTGAAACAATTGTAGACGAACAGATAGGAAAGAAAAAAATACAATGATGATAATAAGAAGCACAAAAATGCTGGAAATAATGAGAAAAGAACAAAAGTAATGCTTTTAGAATAAGTTCTCCCACACTATGTCTTTATAAATATTCTTGAAAGAAAAGTAATGGGGAAAATATCGCGAGGTCATCGACAATATCATGCAAAAAGACCATGGCCAACGAGACAGAAAGAGAATCTGAAGCAAACTAAATGTACAGCAGCTGACTAAAAACCATTGTTGTAGCGACGAAACTAAGCTTGAAGACTGTGATGAAGCATTCTCTTAGAATCCAAACGTGAATTGTAAAATATGTATCCGATCGTCAAAACTCACATTATTCTGAAGTATATCACTCCATCTTCTTCAAACCTTGTTTTGTTGTTATTGCCCCAAATCCAACGATAAAAATCATTCCTTTTGAAAATAGTCAATATCTCCCATATATCACTCAAGATCGGAATTTCTGTCTGCTCCAAATCCCTTCCCCACAACAATCATTGCCTCCGGCTACGTCCGCCCTTCCGCTCGCTCGCACACAACGACGCGTATCGAGCGGGCATCTTCCACTGGTCAGCACAAAAACGCGTGGAAGCGCGGTTGGGTGCGGCCGGTGCAAGCGCGCGTCGCCGCGGGGCACCGCCACTATCGATACGGGCGAATCGACGCGCGGCGCGGCGCGGCGCGGGCGGGTGCGTAATGCCCGGTTCTGTACCCCAGGCACGCGTGTGCCGGCGCCATGTCAGACAAAGCGATCACAAAAACGCGTGCACCCGCGCGGGTGTGCGCCCTGCCACCGCACCTGCCGCCCCGCCTCCGCCTCCGACCTTAATTTCCTCCCCAATAAGAATGCATCGACGCTTTAACGATCGCTGAGCTAAATTGGAGCGGGACAACGCGACACGGCCCTACAGGTGGCGCCGCGCGCGCGCCGGTGGCGGCGTCAGCGGCGCCTACGAGAAACTCACTCCTGTAAATTGTATCACCCGGGGCCGCTTCTTCATTAATCACTGTGATTAGCGTATTTATCACGTCGAAATTGACCGTGCTAAACGACGCGAACCTCCTCTTAGAGGTTTTTTTTTAAATTCCTTTCCCTGGTATTTGTACTCCCTCTTCGTTTCCTCTGAATTCAATATAGCTTTTTATGAGAAATGCACTGTTTACGCCTTAAAACTGTTAGAGCGACGCGTGAAAACGTATAATCAGGGAGGAAGAACTCGCTGTTGGACGTATTGCGGCCGCGTGCGAGAGTTGGGGAAGTGGGGGGAGGGGAGAGAATGAAGAACGAGAAGAGGGAAGGGGTGTGGGGGGGGAGGGAGAAGGACGCACCGAGAAGGAGGGGCAGCGCGGTGATCATCAAGAGGCATTGAAACAGGCGAACCGCGTCCGGCCTAGCGCACAATCGGAGTAATTAGCGCTCCTGGTGGCGGCGGCGGAGACGAGACGAGGCGAGGCGAGGTGAGAGGGCGAAGGGAGCGCTCGCGATCCTCGGGCGGACCCAACTGGACGCTGTCTGAGGGCTACAGTAGACAAAATACGATTTGTGATTGGCGACAGACCGGATTCTCAATAGAGGAAGAAGGAACAGGAGCCGCGGAAGTAATCAACTCTCAATTGAACAAAACCAGACTTAGGTAACGGAGTGGTCAACACGTGATTTGAAGCTCGATCTTGGCAGATCTTATTATTTGTAATATTAACCACGTGTGTACACTATCTGTATGTAGCATATACTAAACAATTATACTGTAATTTGAAGATAAAGCATACAGAAATACGTGTTATACATAAAAATGCAAAAATGCAAAATGCAATCTCTCTGCGTACTGCGTCATCACAACTTGAAGTGGTATGAATATTGTCTAAAAGAAACATTTTTATGCCCGAGACACAAATTTTTGCAACCTTTCAGAGGATCTTGAGCATTCTATGAAAGATTATTACTTCAAAAACAGTTTTCTCTATCAATACAAACAACATAATGATTAATGTGACCCAATGAAAGTGAAATGAATTGAATTGAATCGATGCCCTATTTTATTTGGCGAGGACCTTCTCATCCGTCTCACCAAGCAAATTTCACTATTCTACTTTCACTAACTAGCTGAGAAAGAAGATATTACTTGGGCAACGACACAGGCGGTTTGAATTTACAACACAGGTTTCATTTATTCTTGAGGATCTTTTACATGCAGTAAATGTACTAACATGGGACAGCCGGCTTTACTTCCCCTCCGAAGGAAGGCGTACGAAGGATTTTTTCGCCCTTAAAAATACACGGCTTCGAGTGTAAAGGACAAAATCACTTACACGCAGGCTAGTACTTTCGGCCATTGCGCATTGGCTCGCCGAGTGCGGATTGGGGGGGGAGGGGGGGAGGAGCTGCGAGGTTCCGGCGCCGTGGCGCTCTGGGACGCGGCGAAGGGAGATGAGAGAAATCGTTTTGTTGAGCCGTCAGCGGCCCCGAGTTACGAGTGCTGCGTTTAATTACTGGCGCAGTAGAAGCAGCCGCGGCGGCGGCGGCAGCAGCAGCAGACGAAGACGGAGGGAAAAAAGAGGAAGTATCAGGTGAACGAATTACGACGGCGAAGGGGTGGAAAAGAAGCACGGCGTGCGCTGGCAGCTCGAGCGGCGGAAGGTGTGAATTGATTGTGAGAGGTTCACCCGAGCGAAGAGGTCGCTCTTTCTTTTGTTTCGTAATGCTGCCGGCGAAACGTAACGTAAAAAGTCTCAAGAAGCCAACCGGTTGATGCACTTTCGATTAAAATAGAAGCAACACAAACCGTTATATTCGGTATCAGATCAGGAAGCACTTTTCAAGATGTAAGTTTCAGTGTGTGTTCAAAATAATTAAGTATACCTATTTTCTATTATTGAAAGGTACAAAAGCTGTTGAATAAGCTATATTCTTGGAAAATGCAAATAAAATCATTGTATTGGTCTATTAGGTTACGATCACAGAATTGAAAAACATGTTTATATTCAGATTAATCTACATAAAATGGTGAATCTATTAAAATGTTTAATTTTCAGTCTCACTGAAAGTATTATTTAAAGATATTCTAAGATATTTCTGACATTTCGTAAAAGACAACTGTATTAGTATCTTTTGAAGTTCTTGGAACTGCGGAACAAAAATAAATAAACGTATGTTGCAGAAAATGATTATCTTGACGTGACATATGCTCGGTAACTAAATGGAAATGCAATTAACTAGAAGTGTTTACGAGTGTTGACTCATATTAGTTATTGGATATTGGAAAATAAAACTATTAATGGTGTGCTTGAGACCTCAGAATAGATTCTCACGTAATTAACTTACAATTGACACCATTTAAACTGAATGTTTACGATCTTTCTGAATGAGATTTAGTCACACTTCGTTGTGGATGTGATGAACTTTAACAATGAAGTACCTATAAAAGGTGTAAGGTGTCAATTATCTTTTAGAATGCTGAGGCGAAAGAGAAGTGTTTAAACCATCACTGCAATGTATCCTCCAAGTTATTACATCTCCTATCCAACACCTCGAACGTTCGACGATCTGTTCTACAAGGTGATTGTACAGGCAGAAGACAACCACAACCTGTCAGTCTGCAACAACATACCGGCTGATATTAGCTCAGAGATCATTTCGGATGACTGCATGAATGCTGACCGGAATATCTTAGGATTCGAACCCTGACGGTGGCGGGCACTCGTTACACCGCTACTAGATCAAATTCAACTGTCTGGAAAAGAATAACTTCGATCGGCTGCTCTGATTGGTAGTTTTGCGCTGTTTCTACAATAATACCAGGCGAATGCCGGAGCAATACCCTAACAAACGGGTCAAGTCGACGTGAAGTTCGGTGCCGAATCTCATCACCCAGTTGGGGAGAAACACCACTGCCTTCCGGAATAAAGCGTTCAGTGCATTAACGGGACTAATGACCTTAGCAGTTGACGTGTCAGGAAATATCAATTAAACATATTATGTAGGCAGAGCAGCAGGCACGAATGCAAGAGAACAGAAGGAACCCCATATCATGTACTACTGTCAATCCAAATGTCACTAGAGAAATGTAAAAAGGGATAGGATATTTGTATTCTGAGAGCGAAGGTTTCATAACAGTACGAAGGTCAGGTTCCCACAAAGAACTACCTTCAATATGTCACTAAAAATCTAGAAATATTTTGTAATGGCTATCGTATGTGTGGCCGAGTTCTTGAAACCAATCAGAATGTCGTCTCAGGTTGTGAAGAAACTGATATTTCATTCTCCACACGCTGTGTTTGCAAATAAAACGCATGAATTATGTTGGGACCACAGTATCCTGATCGACAGGACCAGGACACGATGTTACTCTCTGCCAGCAAGTTAGATTTATTAAGGGACCAGAATACACGCAATATTATGGCAACACATCAAAGAAAAATTGATAAATTCGCTTGACCATTGATAAATGCCGAAAGCTAGTATTTGATGTGAAAGAATATCCCCGGGTCTCAGAATTGATAACTGTTCCGATTGTACATTCAGTAACTGACGTAAGATCGAAACATTCTCCTCAGATTGTTGAAGTATCTAGACATGGAGAATATAATCGGTTTTCAGAAGTTAGTTATCATCAGTACAATGAGGATGGTTGATGGGAGGATGTGAGATTTTTCACTTCAAATTATTACAATTGTATTGTTGATTGTAGAAATAGTGATGCAACTCTATGTTAAAATGGCTTGAATCATACATTTCCTAAATTTCAAAGAAGCCAGTGATATCATGCTTTGATATTGTATCTGATGAAAATTTAAGGGGAACAACGGGACACGTGCACAATATATTCTAGACGTTTAACTGGAGGCAGCACTCATTTGTATTGTCTTTCTTACTCAATTTGCACAGTGATATTTGACCGATGGTGCGCACTTCAATTATTTTCCTCTCTTTTTAAGTAAGGTCGCTTTGTAACTACTCTTGTGACATGGCAACCCTGGAATTTTCTAACATTCGTCTATATTATCCAAGGTTACCGTAAGGTAACACATACGGACAAAGTGAATCCACTCAAACAACCACGCCAGGGGCGGGATTCGAACACGCGACCCTTCGAGCCAGGCAGCCACGGTGACCTCGGTTATTCAAGCCGGCTTTCCTACCATGTCGGCACTTTGAAAGACGTTAGGCTTTATGTCTACTCTCCCGGGAACAATGTCTAAATCAATGCAACTTACCTTTCATATGTAGGATAACTATAAATGACAGGTAAAACGAAAGGATAGCAGCTTCCCCCAAGACCACTCTTATTTGCAGACAACTTCAAATAACAATGTCGAAGCAACTGTCGTAAACAGTCTGTAATGTTTATACCTTCCATACGTCTTTCCAACTCGACTCTAGTCGTAGTTCTTGTGGAGAGCCTCGCCATAATGCAATCACTTCTGTATGCTTTATTGCTGATCTTGTCTTCTGCCATCAGCAGATACGCAGGTGTCCAAAAGAAAAGAAATATATTTATACAGTTTAACATTGTACATTTACAATATTCTCTTGTAAAAATTTGTGAAAGGAGCGTATGCTATTTAATGAATAGTTCTTCGTCCAATATAGCGCATTTATATGATCTTTTTTTCATTTAAAAACGCCGTCTACCTGCTTTCATGTTAGAAAATAATAAAATAAAATACCTATTATAAAATACTCGTTTCGTGCGATCACCTGGTGCAAGAACAGATTTCTCACCTAAGTTGGTAAACCCCTGGCGGCAGGTGACGAGAAACATTTGTTTCAATCTTGCGACAAGCCTTGAGTGCATCAGTCGGTCGGACGTCAGAGGAGACGGCCCCCATCCCATATAACACACGGCAGGGGCTTGGCCAGTGGCAAAGAATCCCGCCGACACAAGACGCGGCGACAGACAACGAAGTTGGCGGCGGCGGTGGCAGAGACGCGTCAACGCCGCGCGTTATAAATCAAAGCGGCCTGCGCCGCCACGGCGGCAGCGATGGGAACGGAGATGGCGACTTAATCTTGCACAAACAGCCGGATTGGGACCGCCGCGGCGAACGATCATCAATCACCAGCGCGCGGCTTCGGTGGTAGTGATGGGGGCGGGGGCAATGGCTGGGGTGGAGGGGGAAGCGATGGCGGAGTCGGGGACAGAGGTGGCGGCGAGGGGAGGAGGCGGAGGTGTGGTGGTGGCGGGGAGGGAGGGGGTAGACGGGGACGGGGCGGAGGAGGAGGCGGATGAGGACGAGGTGGAGAGGGAAGGGGAAGGCGGGGGCTGAGGCGGTGGCGGGGGCGGGGGCGGTAGAGGAGGCGGGGGCGGTGACGGTAGCGGAAACGCGGACGGGTGACGGAGGCTGCAGAGGGAGCGGGGGCGTAGGTGGCGGCGGCAGGGACGGGGACGGGGGCCGCGCCGATCGCCAACTCACGGCGGTGTCACCAGACGAAACTTGGTCCACCTGCAGCGTGCCGACGACTTGTCACTCGCAGAAGAGCGTAAACTTATTACTCAAATGAAAGGCAACATGGCAAAATGGCCAGGTGCCGAGGGACAGGGGATGATTCGATAAACGAAAGAAATAACTGCGCCGGGTGATGGTAAAGAGGAGAACCATTCTCCGAATTCTGAATTGGAACGACGAGGCAATGTGAAAGAACTGACTGAAACGATTACAAGAGTAGTGGTGAATGAAGCATGGAAGGAAGGAAGAATGGGATTGGCCGAAGCGCAAATAAAAATTAATTGTTCCCTGTAAAATATTCAAATGGACCTCACCAGACAATCATTCAAATTTTCAATCGTAATCCAGTTGTAAAATGTAATATTTATAATTTATATTTTATTTTAATTTTTATCGTGACATGCATTTTCATGGACATGAGTATGAATAAGATAGAGGATTTAAGGGCAGGGAAACGGAAGAACTCCAAAGAAATCTGCTCCAAACCCGATTTGTCCACTAAGACCAGCTAGCAAGAACAAAGGACGAGAGTCTATTGTTGTGAGAGTTGGTTGAAAAATGTGTGTTGTGAATGATGCCTTGGTGAGAGAAGACACCGAAAGTTCGCGAAAGGCAAATATGAATATCGGACTGAGTTGTGAATAAAAACGAGTTATTTTTAAACTCTCAGGATACGATCTGCAATTTCCGATCTTCAATTTTGCAATTGCAAAATTGTAATTATCTTCGTTCACTCTTTTAAAGTAGGCAAAATTCAGTACAGAATGCATTTACGAGTGTTAACTTTAATTTTTCGACAATGCTTTCATGACCAGAGCGCTCTGAAAATGACTTTTTGACTGTCTGGCCGAAACGGGACAAGGGCCCTCTATCTCAAGGCGGCGCTTTAGTTTAAACGTAACTATAACGACCCTTCTCGGGGGGGGCGAGTGGCGAGGCGTTCCCACGAGGTGGGAGGGCCGAGCGCCCCGGAGAGGGGAGCCCGCATGTGGTTGACATTTGGCAGGCTGCGTTCCGGGGTCAGTCGAAGGGGCGGTTTCCTGGAATGTCATTTTTTTGGAAGCGAGCGGAGGGGGAGAGCTGGTAGAAGTGAGGAGTGTCGAGGAGGGTAGTCTTAGAAAAGAAATGTAACAGGAAGGTTGCGACGTTGGACGCTTCCTCTCCATTAGGGAAATTTATACTTAATAAATTAATTAGTAAAATAATCTGTGTTTTCTCATGAAGAGCAGGAGAAACCCTAACAGGAGAGAAAGAAAACTGGTGGCAGCGATGGTGATGTCGGAAGAAAACCGTTAATTGAAGATTGAAGTATTGCCAGTGTGTGCAACGTAGGGGAACTGTATTTATGTGTGTGTAAGATACGCACTAGTACGCAACGCCGCAACTTTATGTGAAACGTATGTACGTGAATCACGGGAAATGTTTCGTGAGAATTTGTGAAAAGTTGAACTGGAAATCGGTGACAGGATAACCAATCCTATGAACTGTCGTGAGCGAACTGTTTTAAGCGGGATGTCCAGGTATCCATCACGTGGTGTTGTGTGACCGGAGCAGTGACGAGTTCTGTTACGGAGATATCAAGCGAAGGCTTGTAGAGTGGCAGAATCTGTCGGAGGCGACCGGGAAGCGACCGGAGACGTGAAATGATGGTTATCGAGCTGTGGACCCTTAAATGCTTCGCAGTTGCCGTGTGACGGGAGCAGTGGCTAAATTCTGCAGCGGAAATATCAAGCAGATGTCTTGCGGAGTTGCAGAATCTACCGGAGGCTGCCTGGAGGTGACTAGAAATACGAAACGACTGTGAACGAGCTGTGAACTCTTACGGACTTGCAGTGCCTTGTGACGGGAGCAGTGGCGAATTTCCTGTGACGGAGACATCAAGCAGAGGGCTTGGGGAGTTGCGGAATCTGCCGGAAGCTACCTGGAGGTTACTGGAGAACGAGATCGACGGTGAACGAACTCTGTGAACGTGACTGTTGGAACAAGAATAGTTACTAAAGTATTTTTGTGGTGTGACGCCAGAATTTAGCTGTATCTGGTGATAAAGTGCTGATAAATCAGGTGAGCTTACTTCCCTTGTTTGCATGCAATTGTGTGTAGCTTACTATTCAGCTGGTTATTGCTATTGTATTGCATTGTTACTTGTAAAACAAAATGTCGGGATTATCGAAAGATGTGTTTGTTAGAGCTCGCGGAAGCACTAGGAATTGAGTCGCCTCTGAATATGACCTTAAGACGTCTTGAAATTGCAATTAAGAGTCATTCGGATTTCGATGAGGAATGGTTTCAAGGGAGTCTAGAGAGAATAGAATTAGCTAGAGTAGCAAAAGAAAAGGAAAAAAGAGTTAGAATTAGCTAAATTAGAAAAAGAAAGGGAAAAAGAGTTAGAATTAGCTAAATTAGAAAAAGAAAGGGAAAAAGAGTTAGAATTAGCTAGGATTGAGGCTGAAGTGAGAATCAGAGAAGTTGAAACGGCTTCTAGAGATAGGTCGGTTGCAGATGACAGTCATGTTACTGGACAGAATAATAGATTTCACGAAAGTAGGCAATCCTTGTTAAAACAAATGGGTAAATTTCAACCGGATGTGGAAGAAATTTATCTTTTCATCCAAAGATTTGAGCAGAATGCGAGAGCTGATAACCTTGATATAGGAAGATGGGCTCATTTCGTAACGTGTTTGATGCCTCCTTCCGTGGCTGAATATGTTACTCGCGAAAATATGGATGGAGTTGCATCGTACGAACAGATTAAAGAGTGGCTAATTAATAAGTATCAAGTGACGCCGGAAAAATTACGCCAACAATTTTTCGAAATCAAGAAAACCCCGAACCAAACTTGGAAGGATATTTCTTATGAGCTCTACACGAAATTATCAGGTTGGGTTAAGGGTATGCAGGTAGAGACATTAGATGAATTGTTATCATTACTCGTGTCGGACAGAATGAAACGGTTAGTTCCATACCAGGTAAGAGAGCAGCTTTTGATGCAGTGGCCCAAATTTAAAAACCATAAAGAGTTTGCTGATATTTTGCAACAATTTGATGATGCCAGGTCAGGTAGTGGGTTCAAAACTAGCGATCAGCTCATAACGGAAAATAGAACAAAAAGAGGGCAAGCGAGTAATATTAACAAATGGTCGAAGGGCGGAACAAATAATTCTGAAAAGGGTAAATTTGAAATAAAAGAAAATAGAGGTTCTCGGGAAATAAAATCATCGCCTACACAGATTAATAAAATTGTTCCTCTTCCTGCTGATGCCGAGAAAAGAAGGGCATTTACCTGTTATTATTGTGGATCAGTAGGGCATATTAAAAGGCACTGTCCTAAATACAAAAGTGAAGTAGATTCTGGAAAATATGAAAGGGTTCAGGAAGTAGAGGTGCAACCTGTCTTAGAAGTGAACAAGGTAGGACTAGAAATTCAAAATCCAGGACTAGG
This sequence comes from Acheta domesticus, assembly GCA_031308135.1. Taxonomy (NCBI): domain Eukaryota; kingdom Metazoa; phylum Arthropoda; class Insecta; order Orthoptera; family Gryllidae; genus Acheta; species Acheta domesticus. The sequence goes on from JAHLJT010005828.1 coordinate 16,457, forward strand.
GAAAAGAAATTGTCAATTTGATATGAATGATAGGTACAGCAACAACTTAATTAACGGTTATTCTATTAAGGTTCTCCGCGATAGTGGGGCTAGTATTGACGTGATTTCCAGGAAGTATGTAGATAGAAGTCACTTCACGGGGGAGTCTGTTTGGGTTAAAAACCCTCTAGCAGAGGAACCGGTTTTCTTACCTGTGGCAGAAGTTGAAATTGTCGGATCATTTGGAAAAATTTTCGGCAGAGCTGTAGTGGTTCCTGATAGCCATGAAGTTAATAAATATTTGCTTGGGAATGAAACAGCTAGGAAAATCGATGAATTAAATGACAAAAGACTTATTGAAGGAAATGTTTTCACTTCTGAAAATAAAGATGAAATTGAACATGTAGTGAATGAGGTTAAAACGAGGGCGGCTAGATTAAAAGAGGAGAGAGAAAAAGAGCGAGAGCAAGAATTGTTAATTGTGGAGCAGCATGAAAGAGAGCTGGATTCTCAGGAACAGGAAGACAGTGATAGGGAATTCGGGAATTCTGAAAATGAATCAGATGAGGTAGGAGAACAACCATTGCATTGTAAAATAGCATGTTTTACTAAAGAGAAATTCATTGAGGCTCAGGAAGGAGATATTAAATTGAAAGAACAAATAGATAAAATACACAACGGGGAACGTGATGATAGATTTATAATCAGGCAAGGTGTTCTGTTATATAAGGCACCTAACAATGATTCGGAAGGGTTAATAGTTGTGCCAGAGAGCTTGCGAAATGATCTATTGTCTTTTATTCATGATCATGCAGTGGCGCATTTGGGAATTTATAAGACACGGAAAGCTTTGGAAAAGTATTTCTATTGGCCCAATTTCAAAAATGATGTAACGAAATTTGTGCGATCTTGTGATCGATGTCAACGAGTGGGTTATGGGACAGACAAGGGAAAAGCACCGCTAGTTCTCGTTCCCACTGTAACGGATGTTTTCGAGAAGGTGTGCATAGACACTGTAGGACCGTTTCCAGTCACTACAAATGATAATAGATATATTCTGACTCTGATTTGCGAAATGTCTAAGTATCCAGAGGCTGTTCCATTAAAAGACATACAGTCAGAAACTATTGTACACGCTTTATTAGAAATATTCTCCAGAATCGGATTTCCGAAAGTGGTGCAATCGGATCAAGGCAGGTCATTTGTTAGCAATTTAACAAGTGAGTTTTTGGAAGAAATGGGAATTCGAGTACTGCATAGTTCAGTTTATCACCCCCAAACAAATTCAGTAGAGCGCTGGCATAGAAGCTTAAAGAAGGTGTTACGAACCGTGTGTCACGAACAACAAGAGAGTTGGGATCGCTTCTTACCGGGTGTCCTACTAGCATTTCGAACAGCTGTTCATGAAACTACGGGATTTTCTCCATCCGAACTAGTTTACGGTCGGGAAATTCGAACTCCTCTGACATTATTGAAGGAACAATGGCTAGGACAGAAAATGACAGATTCATCAGAAACACCTGTAACTGAATATGTATTTAACATAATAAATCGGTTGCGTAGATGCAGAGATCTGGCGATCGAAAATACCGAGAAAGCTAAAATTAAAGGTAAGCGGTATTATGACAAAAACGTTAGAGTCCGAAATTACAAACCGGGAGATAAGGTACTTATTCTGTCAGTATTGGGAGGAAGTAAATTAGGAGTAAAATGGAAGGGGCCAGGTGAAATTATAGAACAAATCTCACCAACCAATTATTGGGTTAAATTCCATGACACTAATAAACAACAAGTGTATCATCATAATTTGTTAAAACCTTACTACGAAAGAATAGAAGGTGTGAACAATGTAGATTTATTAAGCAGTATTGATGAAGAGGTGAGTGATGATGAAATCCTTGAAATAGAAGAGAAGGTGAATCCGGAGTGGATTAAAGAAAGCAAGTTAGAGGAAAGGGTAAATAGTGAGCAGGTTGCCCAAATAGTGTCATTACTAGCAGAGTTTAAAAATGTATTTTCTACAAAACCCGGGAAAACTGATGAAGTAATTCATGACATCCAACTAACTGAGGAACCCTCCTTTAAAACAAAATGCTATCGTTTCTCTCCTAGGCAAAGAGAAATAGTACAGAAGGAGATTAAAAAGATGTTAGAATTGGGAGTTATCAAAGAGGGGGTTTCAGATGTGTTATCTCCCATGATTTTGGTTGAGGCGCCAAATAGAGAACCTAGACTCTGTGTAGATTACCGGCAGCTGAATTCTATTACGAAACCATGCATGGAGCCGATGCCTCATATTGAGGACAGGATCAACGAAGTCGCTAGTGCCAAATTTATTACTCTATTTGATCTTTCAAAGGGCTATTGGCAGATTGGCATGTCTCCGAACGCACAAAGGTATGCTGCTTTTGTGACGCCAAATGGAACTTACCTTCCTTTAAGAATGCCATTCGGGTTGCGAAATGCACCTTATGAATTTTGCAGACTTATGCGGCATGTGTTTGAAGGTCTTACGTGTGTCGTTACCTATTTAGATGATATTGCGGTAATATCACCCACCTGGGAAGCTCATTTAAGAGATATTCGCCAAGTGTTGGAGCGGGTAGATCGGTTTGGTCTTACGATCAAACCAAACAAATGCAAAATTGCGCAGGACCGGGTCTGTTATTTGGGACATATGGTAGGACGGGGATGTCTTAGTCCGGTTCAGTCAAAGGTTAAGGCTATTTCTGAATATCCTACACCTAGAAATAAAACTGAAATTAGAAGATTTTGTGGACTGATATCTTATTACGCGCGATACATTCCCAACATGGCGGTCATAGCAGCTCCGCTGACTGATTTGACAAAGGGAAAACCTAGGAAGGGAATCATAACTTGGAATGAGAGTTGTCAGAAAGCATTTGATCAATTAAAGAATATTTTAGTATCTGCTCCAGTATTAGAAGTTCCCAGAGCCGATTCCGAATTTATCATGCATACAGATGCTTCGGACTCAGGTGTCGGTGTCGTGTCGTGAACCAATTAAACAGTGCTAATGAAGAACATCCAGTTATCTATCTTAGTAGGAAATTTAGAGGAGCGGAATCTCATTATTCTGTGATTGAAAAAGAATGTTATGCTCTAGTCTGGGGAATCAAAAAGTTAAGGTACTATTTAGATAATTGCAAACCATTCACCATTATTACTGACAATAATCCTCTTAGCTATCTTCATTCCAAATCACCTACAAATTCGCGAATCATGAGATGGATATTGTTCCTTCAACAGTTCAATTTCAAAATAAAACATCGGAAAGGGAAGGACAATATAAATGCTGATGCTCTCAGCAGAATGTATCAGAAATCAGCTGATTAGTGGTGTACATATGTGTGCAAACAAGTATCCTGGAAGTGAGACTCTAGGTCACTAACGTACATTGAGATAATTCCTATACGGTTCATGAAAATGATTGAAAGTTGTGGATGTGTGTACTCAATGTAAATTAAGAATTCTTATATGTCAGGTGTATTTCTATTTTTCAGTAATTCAAGTGTTCTGTGTAAATTAAGAATTCTTATATGTTATGTGTATTTCTATTTTCATCAATTCAATGTTCTGTGTAAATTAAGTGTTCTTGTATGTTATGTGAATTCTAGTTTCAGTATTTGAAGTCTTCTAGGTAAATGTCATATCCGTATTTATGTGTATGATCCAATTTCAATAATTGTATGTAAGTAAGTGTCAGTATGTACGTCATGTATGGGTAGTGTTCGATTACTTAATGTGCTTAGCGAACTGACAAGCTCATCTTACGAACCGAGGAGGGGAGGGTTTTATAACAACCCTTCTCGGGGCGAGTGTCGAGGCGTTCCCACGAGGTGGGGGGGCCGAGCGCCCCGGACAGGGGAGCGCGCATGTGGTTGACATTTGGCAGGCTGCGTTCCGGGGTCAGTCGAAGGGGGCGGTTTCCTGGAATGTCATTTTTTTTGGAAGCAAGCGGAGGGAGAGCTGGTGGAAGCGAGGAGTGTCGAGGAGAATAGTTTTAGAAAATAAATGTAACAGGAAGGTTGCGGACGTTGAACGCTTCCTCTCCGATTTAGGGAAATTTATGCTTAATAAATTAATTAGTAAAGTAATCTGTGTTTGCTTCATGAAGAGCAGGAGAAACCCTAACAAAAAGATTTATTTTATAAGGCAGGAGGTGTAATAATGACCTAATGTCATCGGCCACGTTAGAAAAAACGAAGTATAAAAGAAATTTTTATAGGTGTGTGATTTAATTTTTCTCTGGTACATATATTACATATAATACATTAACCCGCCGTAACTGACGCACATTTTTGTAACGCCATTACTCGCGTGTTAGATTTTATCTAACAACTGCTTATGTTATATTTATTGTTTTATTATGAATAAAATATTTACATTAATATTCCCAGACATTTGTTATTGGTTTCTATAACTTGTGTAGATGAAGTGATACATAAAGATGACATGCAGGCTCATAATTTTTGCTTATAATAAGCACTCGAATCAAAATCACAGTCGTGAAGTGTTATTTATAGTAAATTCATTTAATAAAGGTAAATAGTACAAAACAATTAATTTAATAAACAATATATTTTATCACATTGAAAATACAGGGACATTTGTGAACAGCCGCGGCTCGTGGTTTTATAAACGGGGAAGGCTGCAAATGCATTGCATTACATTACATTACATTATAGTGCATTGCATTGCCTGTCTTGTATTTCTATATTAAATCTGATACAGACTTAAGGGAGAAGCGCTCCTACCGCGTATCGGGAAAACTAGTTAAAGCGCAATGCTAGCCGCTGAACTGCATAGTAAATCCATCTGGTGAGCACGCCCTTCTTCAGACCCTAGACCTCCCACCCCTGAACGCTGCCTGTCCGCAGCCGTTCGTCCGTCAGTAAGCCTGTGCAGTGAATGCATGACGTCATGCCTCCTTGTTTTACACAGGCATTATGG
>JAHLJT010005829.1:0-27545 GCA_031308135.1 Acheta domesticus
TTTCTGTGGCTATATGTTAAAGAATAGGAACACTGATTTCATTTTCAAGCATTTAGATAATTTTTCGTTGGAACTAGCGGTATCCACGGTGTTACCCGGATATTTATTTACAGTAAACTTCTATTAGATAGGAAAGAGAATAAATTCTATCTATTGAAGAAAATGAAAGTACCGCATTTGTGGGCGTATAAGACGCCCGGTCTACAAGACACATCCCGTTTTTTAATATAATTTAGCGATATTCAGCGTTAACTGAACGAACCAAACAAGAAGGAAAAGTTAGTGTTGATCAATACTGAACGTAGCAGTGGTATTCTATATTGGACCGTGTTTTTGGAGTGTTCCAATTTTAGTATACTTCAAATCTATTGAAGGATGATGAGGCCTTCTCCGCATCTGAGATAATACCTTCTCCAAGCATCTTTCCAGAAAAGTGAAACGCTAGAACATCTTGCAGTCGATCTGCAACCATGAGCAATGTAGTGAATGAATTTAGAAGGACAGTAAGTTGGCCTAACAACACAGATCTTTCAAATCAGCATCCATGTAGCAACTCTAGAGATGAATTCATCTGATACCGGTGACCCCTAGATCAGAACTCCACATCATCAGCAGAAACATCCCGAGGTATTGAACATACTGATCGTGATAACTTCCAAGATAACTTTTTTATTTTTGAGGTAAGTCAATTACTTTTTCATTTATGAGAGAGACTATGTGCATATTATTTTATTCACTTTCATTTCTTTTCATTTCATTAATTATTTTACAAACATTTCATTCACAACCTGTCAACAGTGCAGCTGCACCAGAAATGGGTGCAATTGTGTAAGACGTGCGTGCTGATCAGAGACGGGAGTTAAACATCATCTTTATAGTAACTTGCAGAGCTCAGTATGTTCGGTGTGTTGGATGAGAGATTTTCTTGCGCAGTCCGTTGCACATTCGATCAGGGAGCATTCACGTTTCGGAAAATTCGGAAAAATATTTGCGTCTCGGTGAAACAAATGAGTAATTAAAATATGATAATTCATCAAAATTACATATTTTAGGTGGATTTAGACAAAAAATATTAAAATTGGATTCAACCGCCGTTTTAATATATTTTAGGCACTATTAGTTGCTTTCAGTAGATCTTATTTTTCATCATTCGTAAATTTCAGCAATTATTTTCCAGAATTTCATAAAGGAAATAAATAGGCATTTGTCCTAAAATCCGAGGTCTAGTGTTGCATATCTCTTGAAGCTCAAATCGCTAGGCCTCTATCGTCAAAGCAATTTATATAGGCCCAATAAATATTACCCGTTCCTGAATTTAGGATAAAAGCGGGAGGCAGGTTATTGTATTTTGACGACCTAGTCGTCTAAAAAGTAACTAAAAAAGTGAGAGTACAAAGTTGTTCGCAGAAAAAAATCAGAAAATGATAGAATGGTTCTGCGAATAGTAGAGCAAACTAATTTTTTCTTTATGTACATTTTCGGATAAAAAATAGACGTGTTGAGAAACTGCCCCTGGAGCAATTCTGAAATTCAGCCATTTGAGGTGTGAGATTTTCGTGTCAGTCTTGGCATTTCTTTCTCTTATTCCATCGGAAGTCGGAAGTGTAGCATCCAAGCAAAGACGAGAGCTTCAAAACAAACAAGTTTCTTTATTAACAAACTAGTTACAGTATGGATGTATCCGAGTACAAAGCCTTGCCGCCGAATATCCAGGAGAGAAGACCAAAAATCGTAGCCAGGTCGCCGATAGCCAGTAGAGGTGCCGAAATGTCCGGGGTCGCCGAAAATCCAGAAGAGTAGTCCGTAGTCGAAAGCCAAAGTTGTTGCCGCCAGTATCTTCTCCACTCGAATGCCGTACACCTCGCTGTAGACCCGTACTCCAAGCTCGCTCTCCTGCCTCTGCCGCTCCGGGGCGGGGTCCGGGCCGCTTTATAGCCCGCCCGCCGCGGTCGCTCGCTGACTAGCCCTGCCATAGGGACAGCGGCGAGTCCTGACGCGCCTATCCAACCGCGACGGGCGCGCTCGCCCGGACCTGGCCGGCCCGCTGCCGCTGTCCGCCGCTTCACTGGGTGGCGCCTCCGCTGCTGTGACGCGGCATGGCGGCGGGACATTTGACTGCCCGCGGGCGGTCACAGCACCCTCCGCGCCCAAAAGCGTCGCATACGGCGCAAATCGGACCCTCCTGGCCATCCTCCTGGTCCGCCACTCCCTCTTGGCAGCTTCCCCAGCCTCTTCGTCGACCGGCTCCCTGTCACCTGGCGGCTGGGCGTCGGCTGCATCCGGGGGCGTGGAGCACGACGCTGCTGTCTCCTGCGGGGCGTAATGGTTTCCCTCATTACCTTTTGTCTAAATTCTTGGGGTGAGACTTGAGGTAAAGAATCCACTCTACTGTGGTTGACTCGCGGCCTCATTTGCCCCTGATGTCGTACCACCATCTTACTCTCTGTTCGGATTAAATACGTTCTGTTCCCCCTGACTTCTGCAATAACCCCAGGAAGCCAGGCTGGGGATCGCTTGAACGAGAAGCAGTAGATTCTGTCACCTACCTGGTGTTTCGGTTGAGTTCCTACCGACCTGTACGGGTCCACCGGCCTCAGGAGGGACAGTAACGTCCGCGGCTGCCTCCCATGAAGCATCTCTGCAGGGCTTTTGCCGTCCTTGCCAGGCAGCGTGCGGAAACGTAGCTATTACCCGCAACAGCGCTCGGGACCTGTGTGATCCCGCTGCGCGCGCCTTGCTCATCGCCGTTTTAAAGGTGCGGACGAATCTCTCCGCCTCCCCGTTGGATTGTGGGTGGAACGGGGGCGTGCAGACATGCTGAATACCATTGTTGTTGCAGAAACTGGTGAACTCCTGGGACGTAAACTGCGGCCCGTTGTCCGTAATCAGCGTGACAGGCAGCCCTTCTGTAACATAAACCCTCTCTAGCGCGTCGATCGTCTGTGTCGACGTTGTGTTGGCCATCTCGATCACATAAGGGTAGTTAGACTTTGCGTCCACCACCACCATCCACATCCTATCCCAGAATGGGCCCGCGAAATCAACGTGCACTCGTTCCCACGGCTCACTGGGCTCGGGCCATGATACCAGGTCCTTACCTCGGCGCACTTTGGTTTAATTGGCAGGCCTCGCACCTTCTCAGCATTTGTACAATGTCCGAGTTCATCCCTTCCCAGAAACAATGACGGGCGTGCCAATTGTTTAGTCTTTACGACGCCCCAGTGCCCCTCATGGAGGAGATTCAACACCGTCGTCCTCAAACTCCTTGGAATGACTACTCTGGTATACTCATTTCCCGCTAGGAGCAACACGCCTGCTTTGCACGTTAACCTGTCTTTCTTGTTGAACCAGCTCGCGTTGCTTCTCAACAGCCTAGGCGGCCAACCCTCCCTGACATAGTCCCTAATCAACTTGAGCTCTGGGTCCTTATCTATCTCTCTAGCGATTCTTCTGGCTTGCAACGGAAACTCCATTAAACCCTGCAGTTCCTCCGCGTCAATCTGGAGACATTCTTCTGATCTGTCGAAGTCAGGTCCGGGCCTCCCGGCAGCCTGGACAACGCATCCGCGTTAGCATGCTGGGCCGTTCTCCTAAAGTGAATTTGGTAATTATAATCTGTTAAAAATAGCGCCCATCTCTGTAACTTTTTCGCGGTGCTTTCCGGAATCTTCTTGCCAGGGTGAAACAGTTGTACCAGGGGTTTGTGGTCTGTTATTATATGAAACTTGCTGCCGTACAAGTAGTCGTTAAACTTCCTTACCGCGAATATTATCCCTAACGCCTCTTTCTCGACCTGCGAGTAGTTCCTCTGGTGCTTGTTCAGCGACTTAGACGCAAACGCAATCGGTCTCTCGACACCCTTATCGTCCTTTTGTGACAAGACTGCCCCTAACCCATATTCTGAGGCATCTGCTGCAACTGTAGTTACTCTGCCGGGCACAAAATGATTCAGCTTGGCTGTTTGTACCAACGCTTCTTTCAATTGGTCAAGCGCTCTTCCACCGTCCTTCGACCACACAAACTTCACTCCTTTTTGTCTTAGTCTGTTCAAAGGAGCCGCTATCGTTGAGAAATTCTTAATGAATTTGTTATAGTAATTTATTTTTCCCAACAATGCCTGAAGTTGCTTCACGTCCGCTGGGGGGGAAGCTGCAATATGGCCTCTACGTGCTGGCTGGTGGGCGAAATGCCGGTGCGGTCCAGGACGTGTCCGAGAAATACCACGCGGTCCTTAAAAAATTCACACTTGTCTTTATTAACCCTTAGACCATTCTTCTGGAGTACTTCAAATAATTTCTTCAAGTTTTCTCTGTGTTCCATCTCCGAGCTGCCCGTGACGATGATGTCGTCCAGGTAGTTGCAACAACCCTTCAGCTCCGCCGTCAATTGTTCTAAGCAGCGCTGAAATAATGCGGCAGCAGAACTGATGCCGAACGGCAGCCTATTATATCTGAAAAAGGCCCAGGGGAGTGTTGATGACTAGCACCTCCCTTGCCTCTTGGTCTAATGGCAGCTGCAGATACGCATCTCTCAGGTCGATCTTCGAAAACTGTTGCCCTCCGGACAGCTTGTGGAACAGATCTTCCGGTTTCGGGATGGGGTACTGTTCCACTTCCAACTGCTGGTTCACCGTACTCTTGAAGTCCCCGCATAATCTAACCGCACCATTCGCCTTCTTAACCACGACCAAAGGCGTGGCCCACTGGCTCGTGGCTACCGGGGTGATGACGTCATCTGCTTGCAATCGCCGCAGCTCTTCGGCCACTTTGTCTCTGAGGGCCCACGGGACCGGTCTCGCCTTATAGAAACGTGGCTTGTGCCCTTCTTTCAACTGGATCCTAGCTTGAAACTGCTTGCACTCACCAAGTCCGGGCGAAAAACACCTCCGGAAACTCTTGCTCCAACTCCCTGACCGTTCTTTGCCTCTCCACTTTCTGTGATCCGGTTCACCGAGTCTATCACTCCGAACCCCAGCTTGTCGAACGAGTCCAGGCCCAAAATGTTTGTGACGTCATATCTGTCTACAATAATGGCTTCTACTTCTGCCTGCTTATTCTTATAGGTTGCCCTGAGCGACACTTTCCCTAGCACTTTGATTGGAGTCTTGCCAAATGCATACAGACCCTTCTGCACTCTCTGATATCGCGGTGCCCCTATCCGCTGGTAAGTTTCTAAGTTTATGAGAGTCACTGCGGCGCCCGTATCTAACAGGAAATCTACCGGTTCCTCATGAATTTTTATTTTAACTATCAGCTTGTCCTGCCCGTGTGTGTTGATCACGTGATTAATAGTATCTACTTCCATTTCTTGTTCCTGTCTTCTAAACCGTTCTGACTGTTTTCTTTTTTCACATACTTCCAGGATATGGCCCACTTTTTTGCACCAAAAGCATTGATTATTTCTAAACCTACACTTTTCTCTCACATGTAACCTTCCACAGTCTTTGCATGACTTCTTTTTTTGTGTAAGTACTTTCGCACTGCCGTTGTCACTGTCGCTGCCATTAAACTTTCTGTACCCTGGTCCCCTGTAGGGTCGGCGGTCACGCCTCCACTGATTGTTGCGTGCCCCCTCTTTATAGTGGTAGTCTCCCGCACTACTGGCACTACATTCACTGGAATCACTACCGTCACTCACCACTTTTGGCCTACTACTGCCGCGCACCGACCCACTGGTCGGTACACCCGTGCCTCTGACGCGATCTGGCGAGCCGCCTCACACGTCATCTCATACGTCTTACATATGTTACGAACTTCTTCTAATGATGGGTCCCCACTCTGTAACGCCTGGAACCTAATTTTCTCTTCCGGTGTGTGAAGCACTACCATGTCCCTTATCAAGGTATCTGCATAGGAAACCTCACTATCAGATGGTGGGCACTTAAATTGACAATGTCGCGCCAACCCGGCCAGCTCTGTTATCCACTCGCTGTGGGTCTGCCCCTCACTCTTCCTGCATTGGAAAAATTTGAACCTGGCTGACACTACGTGGGGCGCTTTGTTAAAATAATTGTTAAGTTTTTCTAACATTTCTGCCCACCTAACACTAGATAACTCCCTATCTGGGAACAGCTTTTTTACTAAGTTGGTAACACTGTTGCCCGCGCAGCTAAGAAAAAATGCTTTCTTCATCTTTGCGTCCCCTACCTTATAACACAGTAGGTGCTGCTCCAACCTGTGTATGTACTCGGCCCACTCTTCCGTGTCGGGCTGGAAAGCCGGGAACTGCGGAGGGGAGCGTGCGTGGCATGCTTCCATTAACGCGGCCATCTGCTGCGCGTGCGCCTCTGCTTGCTGTTGGACTTGCTGCTGCATCAGCGTGATCAATGTCATTATCTGCTCGCCGGTCGCCATATCTTGTTTTTCCTCGTCGCCAGTTTTGTAGCATCCAAGCAAAGACGAGAGCTTCAAAACAAACAAGTTTCTTTATTAACAAACTAGTTACAGTATGGATGTATCCGAGTACAAAGCCTTGCCGCCGAATATCCAGGAGAGAAGACCAAAAATCGTAGCCAGGTCGCCGATAGCCAGTAGAGGTGCCGAAATGTCCGGGGTCGCCGAAAATCCAGAAGAGTAGTCCGTAGTCGAAAGCCAAAGTTGTTGCCGCCAGTATCTTCTCCACTCGAATGCCGTACACCTCGCTGTAGACCCGTACTCCAAGCTCGCTCTCCTGCCTCTGCCGCTCCGGGGCGGGGTCCGGGCCGCTTTATAGCCCGCCCGCCGCGGTCGCTCGCTGACTAGCCCTGCCATAGGGACAGCGGCGAGTCCTGACGCGCCTATCCAACCGCGACGGGCGCGCTCGCCCGGACCTGGCCGGCCCGCTGCCGCTGTCCGCCGCTTCACTGGGTGGCGCCTCCGCTGCTGTGACGCGGCATGGCGGCGGGACATTTGACTGCCCGCGGGCGGTCACAGCAGGAAGCACTAGAGGCTCTTCTGAAAAAATCAATTTCTACCACTTCAAAATTTTTCCTTTTTTTTCGTGATAGTCCTACCTTCCGCTCCATATGTTGTAATATGTTCAAGGATTGCGTTTTACATGTTTGGTTTGGTTTTCCATTCAATCTTGATAAATAAGAAATGGGTTTAGTATTTATATAGTGGCTCTATACAGATTTATACAGTGACGTATGACATATTCCTGACTGACGATTCTTCCAAGATATGTGTAGTATTTTACATTTTTTAATAAAAAAAAATACTAGGTGATACCTGAAGAATTACCCCTTCTTTTCTTATTGGGAGGTCTTCCCCATACTAAAATTAAAATATCAATTTTTCATCAGAATTTAGGCCACTGGTTTCGGCCAGATCGATCGGACACAGAACGAACTGTGTGGCTTTTTTAAACAATGAATATATACCATTTGATAGTATCTCGTCGGAGCTAAGATAGAGCTAGTAAGTTACAGCTTGTGGTGATAGAATTATTGCATTATAATATTTTTTCAGATTCCAATATTATAGTACTCACGGAACTCAGCTAAAACAAAGTGTCTAAATGGGATGTTATGTTCATAAATGCCCCGTCAATAAATAGTTCTGTTTCGAAATTCAGTATCTTTCACGAATTGAGGCATTGCAGAGTTTCCGAGTCACATTCAAGTGCTTCATATATGACTATTTGGCATTTACGAAAAGACGAAAAAACACATTTCCCTGATAATTTCAAACGCCATAAGAAGAAGCAGCAGCAGCAGAAAGGCATTTCTGGAATCGGCATCGCGGGAAATCAAACACGCCCCAGGGGAGCGTTTAATTTGCTAAGAAATTAGGAGCTTTAAAGCGGCGCTCCTCTGCGAGACGGACGGCCGTGCGTCTCGGGCAGACTTCGCTGTCGCTTTGATTTCCCTTCAGCAATAAGAACACGGCGAACGCAAAACCCAGAAGCCGAGACTGCGGCTGGTTGGGGAGCGCGGAGTGGGGCGGGCCGGTGGAGAGGTCGTGGGCCGGGTCGCCATTTAGGGACGGGCCTCAGGAAGGCTCGGCGCCTCGGCTAAGCGGCGGGACGGGGAGACACGGGGCGGGGCTGCCCGGAAGGGTTGGGAAGGAACGGACTGGGCGCCGGAAGTGCAGGGTGGTGCACTCCAGCAAGGTAAAGATTTGCTTGAGATCCGTGCGTTTGCTGTCTCTTTTTAATTTGTATATCAAATTGGCAATGTTGCATAACTCGTTGGTAGAACAGTGCTTCTTTTATTGCTTAGTACCGTAAAGTTATGGTATACAATGTGAAATTGGTTGAGTTTCACAACCGAATGGTAGTCGAAAATTAAATTTCGTTATGCATATCTATTCGACAAGTAAATGAAGATCGAGCTGTTAGAAAATGTTTTATAAAAACACGTCCTTTAGAATCAAAAAATTGAATATAAATTGCACTATTGAAAGAGAAAGATGTATTTTCCATCAATTGCGGACATAATTACTGAGAATATATAACAGATGTGAAAATAATTCACAATCGTTGCTTCCTCAGGACCTCGAAATTGAGAGGTGAAAAAGAACTTGGACTTTATCATTTATTGTAAATTCACTGTCTTTTATTCGCGTTAAACAAAGAAAAAATTGGATTTTTGGTGATATTTTAAAATGTAGTATAAGTATAGAATGTATCCCCCAAAATTAAAATATCCATTCCAGAAATGTGAGGCATTGTGTTCTTGTCAGGAAAATATTCATTTTGGTCGGAAAATATCCATTTTGGGGGAAAACTGGCTAATTTAGATAATTATCATCAACAATAATGACAACAATTATAATAAAAATAATATTCACATGCAGTATGATATTCACTTAACTGGCGAAGGAACGAGAGAACAGTGGATGAAGATCCTCACAATTGCTTGTCTATTTCCAATATGCGTTCGGAGAGAATTCTTAACTTTACACTATCGACTGATGGCATCCTCCTTAAAGTAGCGGCCGTTACAACTCGAAGGAGCAGGGAGCTGACAGCATGGCAGCGGCTGAGACATTCGAGCGACGCACGGCCGCCGCCCTCGCCACGCCCGCCGCCCCCGCCGCCAGCCGATTATCCCGGGTCATTACTCGCCATTACGCGCCGCCGAAACCAGGAGTATTTAACCTGGGATCAGTTTACGTCATACGAAACTGTTGCGCGCTATCTGCCTGCTCCTTCTCATCCGCGCCCGCTCACTTCGTCTCGTCTAGACCCGCCCCGCCCATCCCCGCCCGTTCCCCGCCGCCGCCCGCGCTCTCGAACCCACGGCCTACGTCTTCTAAACCACACGTCGAGACACGGCGACCGAGGCCTCCCAGACCCCCATCTGCCAGAGCCCCCGCTTCCGCAAACTCACTTCCCAGCGTTCCCTTCCGTCCTCGCGTCCCCGTGTCCCCGCTTCCCCGATCACCCTTCGCCAACGCAACTCCCTTCGCCTCCGCGACCCGTCACCCGCGATCCCGCGCCCCCATGCCCCCACCGCCGCAGCTTCGAGTAGCCCAAGTTCGCCGGAAGTTTTGGTGTACAGGGCTTGTGCGGCTGGGAGTACGTAGAGATTACAGAGACGCCGCCTCTAACGGAATTATGTTCGGTTTTCCAGCGCCTGTTTCTACTTCCTTCGCTTCATTCAAAATTATTTTTTAATTTTATTTATTTCACTTATCAGCCTTTGGCTTTACAAGTGTAGTTTGTTAGTTAAAGTGTAGTACAGGTGAAGTTGGCTAGTTACAGAGTTTTAGAATAATAATGTAGGATGATCCAATTAGGGTGCTGCGAAGGTGGAGTTTGAAGGGGTTCAGTAGGGGTTGGGTTATGGTGAATACCTAAGAAAATAGAGTTTGTTACGGGGCGATAGGGTTTAAAGAGGTAGATACTGGCAAGTTACTTCATCTCTGGGAAGGTTTTGTGGATTCTTGGGAAGAGTGAGGAAGTTCTTCCTAGTGGAACGGATGATGCATTTGTGGCAGATGGTAGTCTGCAGAACATTGCAGAATTTATTTCACAGGATGAATGTTTCTGTTATAAGGATGCTGAGGCCTCTGCAAATTTGTTAGTTGCGTACAAACCAGGGTGCATTGGTTATTTTCCTGGGAATTTATTGTGGAATATCTGAAGGTAACGATGATTGGATGGGGATGCCTGTGCTCCAAATTGAGGAAGCGTAAAGAGTTGGGCGGATGATTGTTTTGTGCAGAACTATGTGGGAATTAAAGGAGTAAGTATTGTACTTCGTGACTACAAATAAGAGAGTATTTGCACGTGTGTTCTTAGTTCTATAGCCCCGTGATATATTTGCTATTAAGGTGTCCCAAGAGTATATTGCTGAGTTATATTTTTAAGTAGCGTTCTTGAATGTGATTTGGTGGAAGGGGTCGTTTCAGAGGTTTGTAAGCGGCAATAATGGTGAGATCTCCTGGGGTGTCCTGGGAGTGCGAAGGGAGCGTCAGGAAATAAATGTGTTTCAGATGTACAATATTTGTATGGCGTGAGAATGAAGGAAAGGAGAATGTTCACCTTTTCTCTTTGAGTCCATCAGCACATCCACCTTACGAGAGTGGAGGGATTTTTTTAGGGGTGGCAGTCATGTTGGTAATTATTTTGCATTATTCGTAGAGACATCATTAAGCAATCGGATAGTTGTTCTATGGTATTCTGAATCTGCGTTGGAATGAGAGGCAAGGGGCATCGAAGGTTAAGGGTTAGTAATGAACGTGGCGGGTAAGAATGGCTTTGTGCAGATTGGACATAACTTTTTCGCTCATCCCGCACTATTATCGCACTCGTTTTGAGCAGACGCAAATCGAGGCTCTGCATTATTCCATGATCCATACCAGTCACTACAATGTGGAGATCGCGGCACCGCACTCAGAATAGTTAATGTTTCTAGCATTTATCGTGATCGAAACAAAACTATTCGCGTTTAGCTTCACAATACACTGGCATGCGTCACAATATATTGCTGAATTCATTGGCATAAAATTCTGTTCTTACACGTTCTGCAAGTAGTGAGGGCTGTTCGATACCGAGCTCCATGCATGGCAGTTCACTATCACTGCTAGGCGAGATTCAAAATTTAGGCGCGCCTTTTATTTATGAAATTCACAAACAAGCTTTACGTATCATCGAGAACAGAAACCTCCCCGACAAAGCTTTTCCATTTCGAAACAGGACATTTCCTTCGGTAGAAGATAATACTTTTCCGACGGCAGGAAGTCTCTCAAAAACGCTGCCTCGTCCCGAGCGCGCCTGCGATAAGTTTTTCACCCTTTAAAACGTTAATTAGGCTGTTATCAAACACAATTTTCGTGTTTTTAAAGAAGTCGGAGTCACTTTTGCCATTAGTCAATCGGCAGGAGACCCTTAGCGGCCTAATACGGCCGACACATTTATTATTATCTTTTCATTAATAAACCGTCGCCGAGCGCTGGCAGAAGCGGGGGCAGAGGCGGGGGCAGGTGTGGGGCGGCGAGAGAACGATGTTGCGCGCTGCTGAAGGGCTGTTGGCAACGGAGAGGGAAAACAACATGACGTGGGACTCCGAGGCCGCGAGGCCACAGATGCGCCAACATGCTGGCAACGACAAACATGGCGAGGACGATGGAAGCGGCAAATCTGGGGGAGAAAATGAAATATCAAGATGAATCAATAAAGAAAAATCTCCGCAGTATACCTACAATGGACGAACCAAAAACAATATTACAGAAGTCCAAGAGTCGGCAAATAAAGTACACTTTTGGTGATACATTCCTTCATTTTATTAGAATGCTCGTAATAACAACGTGAAGAATTTACGATTTAAAGCTCTCAGAAATAATTATTAAGATTTCAATTAGCGTTTCCGTGATCTTAGAAGGTAAAATTCGAAGAGATGGAGAATACAGTTATGTATTTACATGCACACACAAAAATACAAAAAATTGTGTTCAATTCTCTGAATATCATACAATTATTGTCCCTTGTATGCATCAAATATGCACTTCAAAACATATTTTTATGTTACATTTTTTTAATGATGATCTATTTGGAATAAAAAAATTCACGCTTCTTTGCCTGCATTAAAATCCTTTATTCTCATAATTTGGAAATAATCTTCCATCATGAAGGGTAGATAGGGAAACGTGGGGCAAAGTGGAATCGGTTAGCTTGTGGCAAAACAACAGTGTACATTTTGTTTTAAAAAATATTGATACATACTTTAAAAAATATTAGATATCTTCTGCTATAACATGTAGAAAGTCTGTGCTGCTTTCAGTAAAACTGGTTCTTACTTTTTTTAATTTGCTGGGAGTCGGTATTTTGCCAGGAGTCGGTAAAACTAATTAGACAATAATGTTTACAGCATAAGCAAATATTGATAAATAATGTAAATCATAGTTTTAAAAACTCTTATACTTATGTAATGGATATTTATTTTATCTAAACGTCCATAGCTTTTTTACCGTTTATTATTATTATTATTATTATTATTATTTTTATTTTATTTTTATTTTTTTAACTGGATCCCTTGACAGAATCTAAGACTTCTCAAATAACGTGATGTTATGTTGGCTGTTTTTGCAGTTCTGCGGGTGGACTTACTCGAATTTGATCCTGAATTTGGCACAGGAAGAATTTCTTCAGAGAAAACTATCAGGATCTGCGATTCTGCTCCACTAATGACGTAATGGGTGTAGCTTACAATGTAGCATTTGAAGATTCTGGAGATAGATCACAATTTGTTGCTTCTGCTGGAGCGAAAGAATCATCAGAAAATATTTGAGGCTATTTTCTTGTTTCTAAATCCAGAGGAAGCATTCTGTGTTGTGACATTCATTACAAATGTTTCTTCAAAGAGAGATTTGACGTCACAGAGACACCACTTTGCCTGGGCGATTTCGATGACAGTTCTCAACAGTTTTGTGAGTAAAATGTACTGAGAGGTAACATAAAACTCACATACTCCTAAAACAATTATAGTAGCAATAATACGCAGTCACGAATGTCGGGCAAAGTAGAATAGCAACAATCCACATTGCCACGTTCGACTTCAGCACAAAATGGTTCAAAATAATCATACTAGCCTTACTTTGAGAAATCCAAGAGAAATGAACCATAAACTTACAAAATTTAGGCATTAAATCAAATACCTTCGTACTTCTGCATTGTTATGCCAAAGAAAATGTTTTGCATTATTTACGTTTTTGTAAGGCACAGAGGAAAATCAGAAAAAACAGCAATAATTCGCTCTACTGATATGATAAACCCATGACACTTTCCCACAGTTATGCCAACACTCATCTCGACAAAATACTTGTTCAAAAACTGAGACTCCAAATCTTTGGGTTTTAAATGCAAATTCGACTTTGCCCCGTGTTTCGCTTTGCCTCAACTTCCCTATAAGCAAATTTACTTCTGTCACTCTTCGGGGAAAAGAGTAAATTAATTCTTTGAATGCATTTTCTTGTCTTTCTTTCTGCAAATACTATAGGAATTCCTTTCTCTGTGGCACAGCTTTATAATACTTACTACTTATGAAGAGTTAAGAATGCCACTATTGTCTGTTGATCTAAGCCAGGGTTGTCCAACTAGAGGCCCGAAGTGCCATTTATTGTGGCCCGCGAAAGGTTATTAGTCAAAAGTGAAGTCCCTTTCATCCATGTCGGGCGAGAACATTGTGTGCCTAGCGCACGAGCCCTGCCAGCTTCCACAAACCCTTTAATGTAAAATAGGGTAAGTTTACATTTAAGGATTTTTTATTGTAAATTCAGAATTCAAAATCATCCGTATATGTTTCATAGCGTTATGCATACTACGGCCAGATATTACGCTTGATTCCATTCCCTTCTTCCCATGTCAGGGCAGCCGAGAAAGTGCTGAGATCAGCGATACGGAGAAGTCAGGTGTGGATCGCCTGGAAAATGAAAATATGGCCCGCAACCATATTAAAGGTTTTCGTTTGTGATCCTTGAGACCTTGTAAGTTGGACACCCTGATCTAAGTACTAAAAAGCGAAAATTAATTTTCAGTTACCCAATTGTTCAAAAAAAAAGAAGAAACATTTTTTCCTCTTAAATGGTTAAACTTGAATATTTTTTGTCAGAATAAGGGTATGTATGTATTCAATTAAAATAAGAGTACTCATTTATTACAAACTACTATACAAATTTTAAAAAGGACAGCGAATTAACGCTGGTCGTCGAAGAGTTCAATTTTCAAAATATTTTCTTCATTTGGGTATTGAAGAAGGGTATTCCTTATAACATGAGACGTTATCCTTTTAGTAAAATGAAATAGTATGTAAATCATGAGACAGATTTTGCTCCTGCTATGTACATGGTTACGCAACGTTTGACAGAGGCGCATTTATTTCATATTGATTTGTACATTATAACGGAAAATGTAACATTAATTTTGTGATGCATTTATCACACTAATGAAATAAACCACCTGATGTTTCATGTAGCGGTAAAATAATGTTTGTTCTTGTGTTGAGAGAGACGACCTTTATTGTCAGTAGAGCCAAAAACATTTTCCTTTCCTCTCCTGCCTCTCTTCCTACCTCGACGTGCACTTTCCCAAATGAACTAGAGGCAGATACCTTACTGATGCGTACATAAACACAAGCACAAAAAACAGATAAGAAAGAAAAGCCCAACCAGATACGGAGATTTGCGACTCATTTGCTTCATCGCTTTATTCACAAAATCCATCAGTTGAATCATTCAAATATTTAAATCACTTAGAATGTTTCGATTCCAATTCCAAAATGTTTAACATGTAACACTGAAATCGTTTATTAATCTATTCAAACCTTTTTTCTACATAATTGGAAGGCATCTAAACTGAAAATCACGTCATTTTTTCCTCTGTGGGGGCTTTATGCTAATCTCTCTTCACCTTTCGTTGTTATCTACGATGACTTAAGGTTTCAATAATGTTAAACATGATTAAAAATAGGGGGTAAGTGACGAACACGCGAAAATTTAATGAGAGTGGGAGTGGGAGATAATCATAAACTACAGCATAATCATGCATACTAATGCATAATCAAATATACTAATACTATACTTCATACACATCGAATAAACTGAAGCAGTTTTGAGACAGATCTTTTAGTATTGAGCAGTTACATGTAAATCATGGGGACTTATACAATCAGTCGGGTGTAATCCCGACCTCTGACGAATCTATAATACACACGGGATGGGATTTGCTCGGACAGCATTGTTTTACGTTCAATGTGAACAATAACTCCAGATTGTGGCCTATGGTTATTTTTGACTGGCCGTTTCAAATATATTGTCAAAGAGAAATATTTTGTATCATCAAAAGTAATGTATACTACATTGAGTAGTTAAATTCCGATATTATATATAATAAATGAAATAAATTCCGAAATATATAACACAATTACAGATTAACATCTTCACCTAATGTGATGTGAATCAAGAAATAATCAATCAGAAGCAAATAATCAAATAACAAAGAACCTAATTAATTTCTGCTACCACCACTGCATTCACCTTTACATGAAATTCTGCTGTTCCTTCACAATGAGAATTAAGAATACATTTTCATTTAGAAGACCGTGCTAGCAATGTGTCTCATTTCGAAGTCAGAAGTAAGTTTCCATAGGGAATAGACAGAAAGAGTGGTGCATCGCTCGAAAACAACACGCAAAAGCGACTTCCACGCGCTGTGACGAGGTTTATTGATTGATTAGTAATTCCGAGTATATCAACTTCTAAAGTCATTAGTTCCGTAAGTGTAGTTTAGTGTGTGCCCAAGTGGCGGTGATCGTCCCACCCAGGATGGCGAGAAACGGCGCCGACGTATCCACCGGCCCTCAACAAGGTATCTCCCTTCATTGTCCCTCAACAAGGTGTCTCCCTCCAGCAAGACACCGCCCCAGCAGTGACAAGTTCTAAACTCCAGACTGGTCCCCGGCGTGTGGGGTAGTGTAGTGCGTGTAAGTGTAAGCGTGTGTAAGTAAGGGGTAACGATAGGACAAGGAAGAGGACGGACAGATTGCACGGTGTTCGTGGCCCGTTTGTTAGGATACTGTTCCGACATTCACATGGTGATGATCGGTGACACCACGGAAAACTACCGAACAGAACAGTCGTTCGCAAGAATTCTTCTCCAGACAGCAGCTGATTTCGACCTAGCTAGTGTCGAAAACCTTGCCACCGTCGGGACTCGAACCGTAGGACCTCACATTTAGAGGCACTGCAGTGCCTAGGGTTCGAGCGTGCAGCGCGGGGTGGGGCACGGCGGCGAAGCACGGCCGCCCTGCGTCAGGCTGGGTCGGCAGGGGTGGGGGCGGCAGCGGAGCAGTGCAGCAACGACGATCCGGCGCCTTATCCGCGTCACTCAGCGCCGCTTAGCGCAGCGCGAAGATTCCGACGACAGAAAACTTTGGAATATCTGGCCCGGCGGGAGCGCCGCGGCGGCGGCAGCTCGGCGTCGCGACGGCCACGCCCACGCTGCCCCCCGGCCCCAAACGCGCTTTATCGCGGCAGCGGAGACGGCGGTGGCGGTGGCGGGCGGCGCGCAACGCAGCCTCTGCCAAACCCTCGGGATCATTAAAAACCCTTTAAGATTGACATTGCCTGATTGCCTTTGAATATGGAGGAGTCTGCGGGGAGGTGGATCCCCGGCAAGACAAAATTTAGGCGCGTCCCGCCGGATCGCGGTGTCCGCTGCTCCGGTTACTCCCACTGGGTACTGACGCTAAAGCAGCCTTGCAGACACCGCTGACGTATTCTAAGTTGCTTCCGCTCACGGGGTCTTCTCTCGCAGATCGTCTCCATATACTATACAGTTTTCGCAGATTTTATTGTTTGCCTTTTTCTGTTGGTACATATTTCTGAAAATCAGGGCTTATTGTCTCGGCTGTTTGTGTCAAATTCTGTGCATTAACTCAAAAGTGCAAATATCTTTTTTTCTTCACAATTTTTGACATAAAATTTAATACGCATTCCAAGATTTAATTAATAATATTACGCATTCCAAGTCAATAATTCTTCCGCATCATTCCTTCCCGGCCATTCTGTAGCATCTAGCTTTTAATTTGACTTTCAGGAAATGATTAATACACAATTCTTCCTGATTTCACGTCATCAGAAAACTTCCTATTGAGCTTCTCACTCAATATATTTTAACTGATCCACTAATCTGAAAGTAGAATAACAATCCTAGTGATTATGATTGTTTTTTTAACTTAACTCCGGGCAGCTTTAAAAAGTGATTTGAAATTTGTATACACTCGGTTCTCTTCATCTCTAGTGAATCTGAATAACGTGCGTTGTCAATTCAGCAACTTTTTTATTGATTTAATTTCTAAAGGTAAATACATAGATTATTATTTAAACTTTACGGAAACAATTTAATGATTTATTTCTTAGTTCATTTTAAACTTAATTACTAAACTTAGGGGAAGAATCCCAAAAGTTTAAATAATGCGAAAAAGTATATACTGTGGTGGCACCACTAGCTTAGGTAACTGTGATCAATGCTTGATGTTAATATTACTATTTTAGTTTCATTCATTTATTTATTTCTTAATATGTAATAATGTGCAAATAAAAGAAAGCATAACAGTTGCTTACCCAGTTAGAACGAAGAGAATATTAGCGCATATCACAGAAGGAGAATTCTGTTTCATTTACAAATAGGGCACCATCTGTAGGGTCGTAAAAGCCGACCAAAACCGAACACATCATTTTCCCCCATCTTAATGTAATCAAGTGTGGCAAACCTTATTAAAGGATAATTTAGTTTCGCTACAAGCAACTACCCTGAAAACCTGCTACAAATATAGTCCAGATAAATTGATAATCATATGTACTCTGGTGAGAGTTGCAGACGCCACTTCATCGAGGGAAGTCGCTCGGACGCACGCCTTCGACTCGGCCCCCCAAGTGAGCACCCCTAAGTGCCCGAGTGGCAGAGGGGGGCCCCTGTCGTTGCCGTCGTCGCCACGCCCCCGACGTGTCTCGTTCCCCTACATCATCGTAATTTGAAGTCCCTTCAACCACTCATCACTCACAATTACCCACACTGCACTATGATGTATCTGTTACTTCAGCGTATTTTCATCTCTCACCAGAAGGTTACGTTCTGAGATTTAATTCGGCCACAATAAATGGATTTGTCTTATCGACCTACAGGTTGCACAGAATTTTGAATTTTTTTCAAAGCACTGATCAATTGTCTTAAATTGATATTGAATATTTTTCTCAGAAATCGTTATTATGTTTATTTTCATTTTAATATTTTGTTTATTTTTTATGTTAAAGGAAATTTGGAAAGGTGTAGAGATCATTAAGTTCTAAGCTCAACTTTGTACTAAGGAAAGGAAGTTCCGCGACAGACAGTACGTATTGAAAAGTATTATAATAATGGAAACTTCAAATCACTGAACGCAGTTAACTACTTGCACGTTTTCTGACAACTGACTGTAGCAAACAACCAGGAAATCAATTTTATCTCGTGTTTCTGAAGACTCAGTGGTTAGATGTGGACGTAAAGGTGATAAAAAAGCTGGTGATTAAAAAAGCTTATATCCAAGAAATTGATATCATCGCGATCCTTCTTTGTGATACCTTGTGATTGTGAAAGTATTTTGGAGAGACAACCATAATTTATTTTTCATGAAATTGATCTGAAACATCTTCATTTGTAAATACAAACTTCTACCACTCATCGTTTGTCATTCCATGTATCATCATTACATTCAAGAACTCGTCCTCCCGCTACACGATTCTCCCGAGATTCTTACCATAACGCCAAGACCATCATGCAACGAGAATGTTCTCGTCATTACGCGGTCCGATCACGATAGCAACTTTACCAGTTTATTTCCTGGATATATTCTCCTAATACAGCCCTTAGCTACCAATAGGCATTGCCAACCGTAGATCGTCCAACTAACCCCATCGCCACCTCCCCTCCGCCACAAACCCCCTCTTCAGCGCGAGGGGAGAGCGGGGCGCAGCTGCAACGGCGAAGCTCGGAACCACGGCCACATGCGCCCCGCCAGCCCCTGCACCCGAGCCCACGCGTATTGTGTTTCAGGGACGCCCATATTTTTCAATTGGAATCTAATTAACTAAGAACTCGGACGACAGGCCAGCGGGCGCGCACCGCCTGCTCCTGGAGATCCCCCGTCCGGCGGACAAGGCGGCGGTGGCGGCTGATCGAATCTACATGTGTAACAGGAGAGCAATGGGGCGCGCGGCGCGGCGGCGCGGGGCGCCGAGAGGCAAGTGCTGAGGGCGCGAGGGCGACGGAGGGCGGCGGGGACGGTGGGGGTGGCGGAGGAGGGCGGGAGCGCGCCGGGGCAGACGCGTCTAGCGGCCGGCGGCGCCCGCGCTAATGAAATTGCCACTTGCCACCGCCCCCTCCTCGGGGGGCCAAGCGCCGGCGGGGGCGGCGCCGGCGGCGGAGACAGCGGCGGCGCCGGAGCCCGCAGCTGGGGCCGCGGGGCGTGCGTCGCGGGTGGCGGCCGACCCCAAAGTCGTCACGAGGCAGACGCGAGCGATGCTCCCGCGCCGCCGTCGCCCTCGTCGCCCTCCCCGTCCTCGCCGCCCTCGTCGCCCGCTGCCAGATGAGCGGTCGCCCGGCGCGTGTCCAAAAACCGCACACGCCCCGCCCAGCGCTCTCATAACCGCCGCTGTCGTCGCCTCCGCTGCGATGGCCGCTTTCGCCGCCCGCGCCCCGCCGCCGCCGCCCTGCCGCCGCCGCCGCGGCGCCTCGCGCAGCGGGATGCGGCCGCCAGTCGTTCTGCGAACCGCGGAAACTTGCGCGCGCTCCGACTTGTGCTCTCGCCGCCTCCGCTACACGCGCCCGGAACTTGCAGACAAGTTGCCTGCGCCGCCGAGGGTGGAGGATTGAAGGAGGTGCAAGGCGCTTATGCTGCCGGAGTTGGGGCGGCAGAGCGAGTGGTTTCGGAGAAGAGAAAGCCGAGGATTAACTTAATCTATAGAGTTCTTCCAGGCCATAATATATCCGAGTTACTTGAAGAGCCACATTTACATATTAAATGATATGTAGCTACAAGTGTATAATTATACGCTCCAGATATCAACGGAGAGGATAAGACCTGCTTGATGAATGTATTTTAAAACACCTACTATTTCTGGATCATGATTTTTTAGCAAGTGATATCAACTGAATAATTTTCGGTACACATAAGAAGAGATGACGAAGAACGTGGAATGCAATTTAATGTAAAAAAAATTAATTTCTCTTTCGACTAAGAGTGGAATATGTTTGCAATGTTTATGAAAGTCAAAAATTCATTAATAGTAGAGTATCATATTTAAGTACATCAATAAGAAAATTAACGAAAAAATATTTATCTCTTCCGTTGTCTTATGTTTGCTGAAAAGATGCTCCCGGAAACTTTTCCATCTTTAGTGAGAACCAGTATTGATCGAGGTTCCCCAGTAGGTAATAATATGAGTTGTAAATTGTTATGAAAGTCAACATTTTATACATTATAAAATCTCTCAAATAACTGGAATAAATCGACAAAGACGTTACTTATTTATGAGGCATTCTACGATCGTTCAAGTATTTCTATTCAACTTCGTGAGAGCACAGTGTTTGTGATGATGAAATGTTTTCAAAGTGTTCCGTAAGATATCAGTGGCATGTATTAATTCTTCCATTTCAGAATTTCAATCATAAATACAATTAAATTGGTGTGATATTAACCACTTGCATCATACTTTTCACGGATTAATGGAAACCGCCTCTTCAACGTTGTTATAAATGTACAAGTAAATTTAATTCTATCATTTTCTCTCTATTTTTTTTCTGGCGTAAAAAATTATACTGTGAATTCCGATGTTTATTGTATCATATGTTTGGAATTATCCCCAAATACTTCAGAGTACTCAATTATATTTTCCGTATATTGTCTGTCTCGGCGCGTAAGTGTTTACTGACTTCTAACTTCCACCTGTTCATTTCAAGTACGAGATTAATGCTCGAGACATGTAAATTTCTCAGCTCCATAACGACTGTTGAATCTACTGTAATTTCTCGATATAAGTGTGGCTGATAGTACGTCTTACCCTCTGAATTGTTTTAAGTATCTTATATCTCTAGTTACTTTATCTTGCACTAATAAATATGAAACATGTAGGTAATATATTATTTCTAAATTACGTGGTGGCAGCAAAGATCTTGTGGTACTCCATGAAAAATTTCAAGGATAAACCGGTATCAACCACAATAGTTGAAATATTACTTTCTTGAAGCACTTCTGATAAGACTGATATTGCACTGCTGTCCAAAAAACAATGTATATTTAATATCTTAGCAACAATTAAAATACGTATTCAGCTATCAATTTGCAATTCTTGACAATATTTACTTGAATATTGCTGTAAATATCCACTGATAATGAGATACATTATCCCGAAAATTAGCCACGGATTTGATTGTTTTAATACATTATTAAAACAAAATTTTTATCGTATTTTATATTTATTGATTATCTTTGACTCTCATTCTGATTGTTACCTACGTTAGAGAACTGCAGTGTCCTAAATGTTGGGAAGGACTGAAAAGTGCCTATAATAGTATTACTCTGAGAGTTCTAGGAATGAATGTTGCAAAAATTTCAAAATTGAAGTGAACCATGAATTAATTATTCAGCATTGAATGAACTCTGGATTGCAGAATGCACACCTTTTATTTCCATTAATGCAATTATATCCCTGCCTTAATTTTGCTTATGAATAAAATAGAAATTGCCTGCATGGCGAATCACTTCATAGATTCACATCTTCATTTCTATGCTCGTCAACGTCATGATTAGCCTGTAAAGGCAAACGATTTTTTGATGATTCCTGCACACATTTATCGTTTGTGAAGAGGTCATATAAATAGCCGCAGGGCAATTTGCGCTACAGAACAGTAAACAAGGATTAAAAATACACCAAGAATGCTTTTTTCGCGGAAAAACGAAGTAAATATCAACGCGAAAACATCCACTGTTACGACCATTCCAGCTGTGTTACATATCTATAAAACACAGCATTCCATATCGAATCATATAATGTAAAGCAGCAGCCAGATGTAGGACTTATTACAAATAAATTACCAATAAAAATGACATATTCTTGATTTTCTAGCTGTTAATAAGATCTGATACCGTTTCTAATTATCTCGCATTACATTTTGTCTTTCAGCAAGGCACGATTTACTCCTTAAGTTGCCAAGTTACATAAACAAAAAAATGTAAATGAGAGTCTACTATAAAAATATGATATAAAAACTATTGAATTAAACACAAAAATATCTTACTACATCACACATTCAGGAGAAATGTGACCTAATTTTGAAATTCTCTTTGCCATTTTGCGTAATAGAATTAATTTCCAACACCAAATATTTCGGCGAATTGTTTTTTTATCGTCATTATAAAATTATTTTTTTAAATTTGTATTTATTTTATAAATTCTTCTCAACTTCATAAAAAATATATAAATACATATTATACTATAAGAGCGGTGGAGGTTTGTCTTGGTATTGTGTTATTCGTAAAAATTTTCTAGTTACAAATCAATGGCCCTGCAAGTCAACAATTCCATAACATGACGCAAAATGTTAAATAAATAATCGAACTTACTAAAAACATATTGAAAAATACTATGTATTTGGTTACTTGAATCAGGGTGCCATATGGGATTGCGACAAGAGGACTAGCTTCCACGCCTGAGTTTTGGGATCGTCCTTATTTAAAATCATTAAATCCATTGTAAACGAAAATACCAATTATCTATTCTGATCATAAGAACATTATTTGCAAGAAAAACATTAATCAACTATTTCAGAGTTTCAAATTTCTTTCACAATAAAAATGTATTGTAAACAAAGAGAAATGTTTTAAAAGCATTTAACATTTCTAATAAGTAATTGCATGCGACATTGAAATGAACAATGAACAATTGGCTGGTAATAAGGTAACATTTCTGGTTTCTCAACGCAATTTAATCTGAAATGTTATACCCATATATCAGAATTGAACACTAAATTAAATTCATCATGTTACCATTTAGAATTCTTTCGAATTCAGTCAACATTCATACAGCTCGGTACGTGTATTTTGCAAGTGTAGTACATTACTGCCAAAGATATGACATGATTACTATAACAAAACAAATCGTATTATACAAAAAATATAAACGATACGTACCAATAATTAGTAAATACGATTTATATGATTCCTGCAAGCCTCTCTTTATTGATTTTGCAATACTAAAATCGCCTTGCTTATTAATTTACGAATCAGTGTTCGTCAAAACTGTCTAGGTTGTGGGAACATGCTTTAATTCAATACAGATACCAATAATTACACCGGTAGGAATCGTGTGGATTGACTCGTATTACAAGCGTCAGTAGCAACAGCTCACTACAAGAAATCTACATTTAATAAATGTTCGATATTTTACAAATATTGCGAGATGACATTAAACAATCATAATCTAAACAAAAAGGGTATTAACTTATTTTATTTCATTTATTTTCCCTAATAGTTTAAATGCCAAGTAAAAATCTTTTCTGCTCCAAAACTTTTCTTTTCTAGTGTAACCGCTAATTGTCGATTACATTTGAAACCAAGAAGAATAGAAGAGAAAACCCGACACCATATTATCAACTAATAGTTTCTCTGGTGGCGTAGAGATGGCGACAGCCAGGAGATTCATTTCAGAACGCACTCTGATAGTAACCAATCAGAAACTTTTGGGGAACAAACGGAAACGGCATGAACTGATGTCGAGAGAATTCATTCTATTCTAGTTGGAGTCGCCGAGGTGAACAGTCAAAAGAATTCGCTTCTTATCGTGTTGAGCCGCCGAGGTGAACAGTTAACTATTTTGTGCACGACATAGACGACGAGTGATACGTAGTAGGCTACGACGTATAAGAAAGTCTGTATTAATTTTGGAAATCTCATTCTGGAAATTTACTTATTGAATCTCAAGAATTATAAGAACTCTGTTTGATATTACAACTAGTTTGGCTTGTTACCATTACGAAGTCATAATTGGAAGCTCTCAACTTACATTCTTATGCGACCATCATCTTGGAGTGACCGATGGTAAAACGTCGCTAAGCAATGAGAGACGGCGTTCGGGGCATTTTTCAACGCGGCAGGCAACACGGAGCGGTGCAGAAATCCAGCGACCTTGGAGGCGTGGACGCCGTTTTGCAGCGGCTACGCAGCGCAGAGTAAAGGGAGGTCACGGCCGTGAGTTGAACAAATACCGAAAGAACTTTCACGACATTTCAAATTAGAATTTCACAGAACAGTTGTCTTGGTAACTAATCGAGTCATTTCCTTTTCTCATAAAGTCGTAATTAGAATCAGATTCAGATGTTTCTTGTGAATAATGTAAAAATTGTGTTCTTACGTAAAACCATTTAACTGAATTCACGTATAATTGATTTAAGGGTATAAATACCACTTAGCAAAAAGTAAGCTGTATGAAATACTGAATGGGAGAAA
Source organism: Acheta domesticus (assembly GCA_031308135.1). Classification (NCBI taxonomy): domain Eukaryota; kingdom Metazoa; phylum Arthropoda; class Insecta; order Orthoptera; family Gryllidae; genus Acheta; species Acheta domesticus. The sequence continues at coordinate 24,464 of JAHLJT010005829.1, forward strand.
AGCCGTCCGATTATTTATTTCATAATAGAATTTGAAGGACTGGCTAAAGACTTTGTTAAACGATTTTTTTATACTGAAAGGCTAAGGATGAGCCAATTCCAATTGTGAGAATTAAGTGTTATATTATTAATTGATTCAAAGGTGTTAAAAAATTTGGAACATTGTATGTGCATGTATTTCTTTTTCAGGATCATAATTTGAATTGTATTTCGTGTGTTTTATTAGTGATTTTTGTTATGTAAAGTGTATCTCTGTGTGTGTAAGTTATTATTTGAAAACAAGGGATCAAAGTTAAGATTACATTAGAAAATCATAACTGCAGTTTAGGTAGGATAGGTAGCTACCAGAATTTAATGGGAAAAATATTGAGAACATAGGTAAAATTTGTAAATACAGTTGTAGATTATATTTCATTCATCAGAATATACGTTCAATATTATTTCAAACTAATGAGCTGTGTATACTTGTTAATTGGTAATTAGTTGAACCATGACGAACCCACCCTGACAGGGAATTTACCTTTCATTAGAAATACTCCCAGATGTGCGTGACGGTGTAGAAGCTTGTCACGGAATAAGTAAATTAAAGATTTACTTTGGTAACCAAGTAGACAAAGAGAAAGCAGTTACACTAGAATGAGAGTCCTATATTATCAAAAACGAAAATATTATTTTAATAACGATTTAGAATCATTATTACCATTGTAGTACTGTATAGCTCTAAATATGCTATATAACTAAAAGTATACTTGTAATAGTGATTGTAATTTAGTTCTATGTCAATGACCCCTCAATACGATTCAATGTTTCGTCCAGTTTCCATTGGTTCATTGAGCAAATGCGAGGTGTCCTTTTGCTTAACTTCTGGCTTGTAAATAATAGCATCACTAAAGTATACTTTCTCTTGAGTTTACATTTTTACTAGTTTCGGTAGAAGAAGAGAGAGGGTTGCTATTAAACAATACTATCAAATTAATTTTGCAGTTACTGTGCCGATGCAAATAAGTTTACTATGGGTTGTTGTAGTAGCTGGGTTGGGACGTTAAAATAGGCGCCCGTGGGGCAGGAAAACACGTGCTTTCAGGGCACGCCAGCCATCAGGATGTCACGGAACGGTGAGCATCGGGGCGGGTAGGAACGTGAGTGTCACGTCCAGGGCGGATCCAGCCCATCATTTGGAGGGGGCCATCATAGATATTTGTTAAATAATAAACATTTGTTATTATATGTATATTATTGTTGTAGTCTATATATGATACTATACACTATAATGTTTTCAAACAATTACATTAATTTCTAACATAAATTATTTAAATCACATTTGCCAAATAAAAGAAGGTAACAAACAAAAAACCTCTAGGCCTTGGAGGGGGTCATGGCCCCCATGCTCGCCCCCCCTGGATCCGCCACTGGTCCCGTCACCCGAGTAAATAAGGGCTGCGAGCGCCAGAGTAGTCAGCTTTCGTTTCATACGAACCAGATAAACCGGCGAAGTATAAGGGACCCAAGCACTGCTGCGGGTGAAAACCTGGAAACAGCGCCAGTAAGAACTGAAACATAAACTATGTATTTCTGCACACACAATGCGCGCCAGTTGGCTTAAGTCATCTGACCTCTGTTTTTCTTTTTATGATGCAGGATTGGCCATAGATGCCCGTAAAGGTAGGAATGGTTGCACCGCAGTAGCCGTGAACGTGCATTGCGCTATTCGTCCGTTCACAAACGCTGCACAAATGAAGCTAGCAGTAGCGAGCTTGAGGGAGAGGGCTAGTGCTACGTGAACAGTGTCATTATTAGGGAGGTATTGGAGCGTTGTGAGTCTTTGCTAAGATTAGGATACCATGGCTACACTTCGGACTTAAGTTTTACTTGTTTGTATCTGGTGACTGACTGAAGATGTGTAATTGTATATTGTTGAAGAATAAACAGTTGTTATTTATATGATTTGTAAATCTAATTCTAAATACTAAAGTTCGGAACAAAAATATCTAGTTTTTATACGTTGCCAACGACGTTTGGTGATACTTTTATTCATAATTCAATAATAATAGTAAATAAGAGAAGCAGGGATTGTGGAACTCACGAAATCAATTATTATTGCTCATGTGTGAGAGAGAGTTTCTCCGTTTTTACAATAAATTAATTAAATTCAATCAATTAAATTCATGTGGAATGTGTAGAGGGTCAAGTGGGTTCGAAGCAAGTTTTCTCGGAGATTTCATAATTCCATTGTCCCATTCTACCATTTTTCCATCACTCATTCCATCTCCATCAGAATTGTCTACTCATTTACGCTTTGAGCATACATGTTATGTGTTGCAAAACGTAGAAGATAGAAGTTCATGCAGAACTAATCATAGTCAAAAGTAGAAATTTTTCTCTTGAATATATATTTATTAGTTTGACTGTGGACTATGAAATTCGTTAAAAAATTATCAAGTATGCGATTTCTGTACGATAATTTATTTTCAATTCAGCAAGGGTAAAATAATGGTTGGAAAAAGACTATCTACTTTCAGACATGCCAACTGAATAAACTCGCCGACAAGGGTCATGTTCTTGGAACTAACAGCAATTTCATTAGTTTGGGTAATTTTAAGTGCTGTTATTTTCCATAAATTTTGCTTTCCTGGAAGGAAAAGAAAAAAATATCAAATTAAAACGGGTCAAATATTTGAAATTCTAATGAAAAAAATAAAAACCATTCATTACTGGGCGTGCCCTGACCTGAAAACGAAAGTTTGCAGAGTATGACCATACGTTTGCCTTCGTTGCACGCCTAAACAAGATACAAATACCGGTTAGGCCCAAGTAGAGTTGACATTCCAGAATAACTGTGTTAGAATTATAACAAACCGCAAATAAGTGGAACTGAAATTCTCTTCGGCGCAACTAGGAGAGGGGAGGTAGCTCAGGGAATCAACTGATGTCACCCCAGTGCCTCTGACCAGGAGGTTCTAGATCCGAGTCCCGACAGTGGCAGAATTTTCGACACTAGGTCGCGTCAACTAGGTCGAATTCAGTCGTTGCCTGGAGGAGGATTCTAGCAGCCGGCAGATAGTTTTCATGTTATTTCTGATCAA
>JAHLJT010005832.1:0-19906 GCA_031308135.1 Acheta domesticus
ATATATTCATTTATATTGTAGCGTTACCGAATATCAACTTCATTAAATTAGCGTTAATTTCTACATTTCTCTGGCAATAATCTGCAAAAGACGTCTCCGCTGGCGCCGGGGAATTTTTGGCGTGACTCCCCCCGCTCTAATTCGACGCGCGCAGCTGCGCCTCCTCGACCACCGCCACCCGCCTCCACCTCCGCGTGTTTGTCTTCCGGGAAGCACTCCTTAAGAGAACGCACCCACCCCCTTCCAGCCCCTGGGCCGCCACCCAGTGGACGTCCACAAAAATAGGCTGGCCCACTTCTACGACGCATGTCTAGGCTTGCACGTGCGTCCAAGTAAACAGTGTAAGACAGAGAGACTTGAGACAGAAGGTACTGGAAATTTTCCATTAAAATCCCTGTTCAAACGCCTTCAGCGATTGGACGAAGTAATTTCACTGCAAAATTTCCAGTAGCCTATCACCGAACGATTTCGAAATTGTAGTGGAACATTCTCGAACTTTAGAGATGTTTTGGAGGGGGCCGAGGCAAGAGGCAGAAAGAAAGTAACATTCTTCTGGGGCATTTGCTTGTGACTTTTGACTGAGTAGCATTCTGTTTTCGGTTTTTGGCTGAGCATCGCTCTGCTTTCGACTGCGGCGCTTGTTAATAAGACTTCGTGAAGGCACTCTGTGACTGCCTTTTGGGGTCTTCACTTGATTTTATTTTGTGGCGAGACTTTTCAAGAGAAAGTTTCTCTTTCAGACTTGATCAATTTTCTGAACCATAGTTTTATCGGTTCAAGTTATTTAATGTGCCGTGCTTGGCAACGATTCGGTGAACCAAAACAATTGATTTGTTGAAGTAGACGTGATTATTAGTCTATCTTTGGCATAAGCACGCGGAAGTGACTGTGTCAATCGTCAAGATCGCCACCTCTTACGTCAATGCCCGTCGAAAGTGCTACCTGAAGGCGCCCGCTCGACCAGCTGAGAGGATCATTGTTCCCGGCTGCACACCCTTGGAGCGGCGCGCAAAACCGCAGACGACCTGACCGCCGCCACCCGCCTCCACCTCCGCCGCCACTGGGCGCTCGGGCCTTTCTGAGACGTCGCCTCGCTGAATGGGGCGATGACCACGAAAATCTCCAGACGGTGATGTGTACGACAGCTTCGCTGAAAGCGCTTAAATGCCCCTCAGGCGCTACGGAATGAACTTTTGCAGTTAGCTCAAAACAAGCAGGGAGGGAAATATTTCAGGCCGCGCATTGGCCGTTAATAAAATTAGTCGTATATTTTTTTATGTAATGCATTTTGTCTATTGTTGATTGTAATAATTTAATTTTAATTTCTCTTGTTTCGCTTATTTTGGTTTGCATTACGGAGAAAACTCGCGAGCTCGAGCATGGTAGTGTAAGTCTAGGTTAATCTTTTTTTTGAATCATTAAATTCTTTACGTTAACCTCATTCAGATATGTTCTTTCTTGCTGAAACAACGTCCACTCGCCATCCCTTTTCTTTCAGGCCACCTTTCTGCCACTGAGCTAGCTGGAAGGTAAGGCGACCCACCTTCACCGTCATTCGCGGAGACCGCGAGTGACGTGGCAATATCTTAAAGAATGCTGCAGTAGGGTGTGTTTACATTAACAGATAGCTCTGCAAGAGTGTCTGTTAGCAGAGAGAACAACTTGAAATTACTTGTCTGACTACCGCCGTGCGAGGTGAATGTAACATGCTTTCAGTAACGCTCTTTCTGCAAGAGAGCCGTTCGCCATGTCATGTCATAGGGAATTGGTGAAAGCTCATGGAATAATGCCTTTACATTTCGGACAGACGCGAGACGCACAGGAGAGATTCAGCAAAAATGCGCAGCACGTGACGACCTGTGAGTGTGCGGATCAATGTGATGTGCGGTAATAGAACATCTATCTAATAAGGCCTTTAGAACAGGCATGTAATGCTTTTCGAATTTGTGAAGTATTCTCTAAAATGTCTTAGAGCGTGAAACGAGTACGGTCATTTCAAATTCCTTAATAAATATGATAAATTCAATTTTCGTCTGTTGATAAATGTCCAAGCACTTTGTTTATACCTTGTCCTTTCATGAATATATTTGAAATTTTCCGCCCCTACTCATATTCTCACAAAAAACAATAGTTGCCATGACTTCTGCCCAACCCTCGTATACTCTTCCCAACACATCAGTGAACGAAAAATAGCCGTTCTTCTGGTCAGTACATGGAAATTACATAATAAATGTACTCGTACTTATACCATTTGATCACAAAAGATACTTCATGATTTAAATGAAGAAGTATATTTTGCATTTAGCTGCCTCTTTCTAATATAGTATTGTGAAATTGAAGAGAAAACTTCGCAATTCCAATATTTGGAAAAAGGAGTTGGCGGCGAGGACAGCGCCGGCGTGGGATTACGGACCGTTGGTGAACACGTGCGCGGACGCAGAGCGACGGCGGGTGCCAAGGTCATCTTACGGCAGCGGTCATCGGAAACGAGACGTCGCGAGTGGCATCGAGCGGGAGGCAGCAACAACGGAGTACATCAGATAAGTTAACGAGGGTTACAAGTAAATATTGGGGGGGTCGGATGTGTTGTCCGCAGATTAGGATGCTCATTGAGTAATATAAGGAAAATTAACATTGTGATGAGAATGTACGATATGTGGTTACAGAGAGAGGGAATTAGCATAAAAGGGAGTAAGGAATGTATATAAGAGAAGCAACCAGATAAATGTAATGTAAATCGGTAATTAGCTGTTCATTGATAATCATTAATCATTCCATATAATGTCAATTGTGTATTTAATAAATCCTGTTTGTGTTAATAATAGATCAATCAAATTCAGACATGCTGATCAATAGTATCCCCCTTAAAGTTCCTTGACCCTAACAAACAACAAAAATTTTATGATATGTGTATCCCTGACAACCTATAAAGGTAAGTACGGTCACAAATATATATATATATATATATATATATTATATATATATATATATATATATATATACATATCTTTAGTTTATCTTGCAACTCATGTCTGAGAGTACTTGTTCTTGGTTTGGTAATTTGGCAACCGCGTCTCTTTTACACCTTTCAAGACAGCCGTGTCTGGCACGTCGGGACAAGCAGAGGAGGCAACCGTCAGGCCATAAGCTGCAGCAAGTTTCCTGTTTCTTTGTTGATCCATTCAAGAGTGTCGGCGGGCAGGTACACGGCTCTCATGCCGAAATCTTTTCACGCTGCACAGAGTGGGTGGGATGGGTTGGGGCGCATGAGCGTGGAAACAAAACGTCTCTTTAAGCAATTCTGCCCAGTATGCTGAAGAATCAAAACTGTAATATTAATGTGGAGGGGAGTTATCGATTTATTACTGCAACGTAACAATAATTATTTAAGTAAAGCCAGCTCAGAGAGAAATCGAAAAGATATATCGTGAAATATTACCGCCTAGCTCCTAATTTTATAACAATAATAATTATGTATTATTATTATTATTATTATTGTGGAATCTGCATATTAAGCAAATAAGAAAAATTTAGTAATACACAATAAACATACCTAGAAATGTTATGAGAGTAATTACCGCAGAGGCCAAAAGTTAAAAATTGATGTGGATCGTAGCGGAGCCGAGATTTTTAATTTGGACGAGGCAGTAATAACACTAACATTTTGTTGTATGTTCAGTATTTTATCGGTCAATCTCACGATTTATGCAAAAATTTATATTACTGCGATAGTAAACATTTGAATTCTGTTGTTGCGGCATGTTACTATGATATTGTGGGGTATTGCTTGCGGTATATCTATTTATATTATATCTATTTAGGATGGATTATCAAGACGAAACATGCGCGGAAACGGACTTTGAATATCGGAACATGGAACGTTCAGGGAATTGCACGAAAACTAGGAGGTATTTAGAGAAATCAAAAGTATGATATGGACATAGTAGGATTCACAGAAACTAAGAAAAAGGAAGGGTACGGAAGAAAGGACTGGGTACATCCACATTTATAGTGGGGTGCCTAAGGAAGAGAGAGCTCGAAGTGGGGTTTCTATAGCTATCAAAAATAAATATAAAACAATATCACCAGCTGGGAACAAATTAATGATAGAATTTTGAAGATGCAATTGGAGATTAAAAGCCATGTAATTACTATTATAGTTGCTTATGCGCCAAATGATGATGCCGATATTGCAAGTAAGGATTTATTTTATATAGAATTGACAAAATCACTGGAGAAAGTAAGTGACCGAAAAGAACTTTTATTACTCGGTGATTTAAATGCTCGCACTGGATGGAGAATTGCCGATTCTATAGTAGGGCAACATGGGGAAAATACAATAAATAATAATGGAGAGAGGTTGATAGAATTTTGTCATCAAATACTCTCAGAATAATGAATGGTTGGTTCAAGCATAAACAGATACATCAGTATACCTGGATACAACCAACTCGGAATTTAAGATCTATAATTGATTATATTATATTAAGACAAAAGTCAAAATTATGGATAAAAGACGTAAGAGTATTGAGAGGCCCTGAGTGTGGATCAGATCATCATTTACTGGTGTCCAGAATTTTCTTTCCTTTTAAAAGTACAAAAAATACTTACAAAATTGAAGATGGTAACAATATTTTAAAAATAAATTATAATTTGCAAAAAACTTCAAGATGAGTCTACTTGTTTTCTTTATAAAATGAGATTAACCACAAAACTGTGTGACGTTGCAGATGATTCTGCTACTAAAATGTATGAGGTAGTTAAGAAGAAGATACACGAATCTGCCTTCGAGGCATTAGGAGAACGAGAACAACAACATGCAAGGAATAGGAAAAAAGAAATGTGGTGGAATGAAAGTCTAGAAAAGTTAGTATATAAGAAGAAAATGGCTTATAATAAGTGGCTCGCTACAAAATGTGACGAAGACCTTCAAATATATAGAGATAGGAGGAAAGAATCGCAAAAAGCAGTTACTGCAGCAAAAAACGAGATATGGCAAAATATAGGGGAGGATATAGAAAAATGTTTTGGTAACACTAGAGCAAATAAAGCATGGGGCATACTGAAGTCAATGAGAAAACAAAATAATGACTGTGCAGGTATTAGCCCATTAAGCATGGAAGAGTGGAGGAATATTATAAGGCACTGCTTACTGAAGATAGACCAAACTTTTTGCTGGACATGGTAAATGAGAATAGTACAAATGAAGAAAATTTACACATCCCACCGGTAACGACTCAAGAAGTAATCAGAGCTGTAAAATTAAGTAAGAACGGCCGAGCACCTGGTCCTGGTAATATATATAACGAATTAATAAAGTCCGCACCAATTATACTCTACGAGATCCTGGCCAAGATGTATGATAAGTGTCTGAAGGGGATATCGTACCTCGGGAGTGGAAAACTGCAATAATCACTTCTCTGTATAAGAAAGGTAATAGGAAAGACTGTTCCAACTATCGTGGAATCAGTGTAATGCCGTCATTAGCTAGGCTTTACGGTCGTATCTTGAAAGACAGAATAGAGAGGGAAGTGAAGGATTCTGAAGAACAAAATGGATTTAGACCAGGGCGCTCATGTATAGATAGGATATTTACATTACGAAACCTGATTGAAAAAGAGTTTGTAGAGGTTTAACAACTCATCTAGCTTTTGTAGATCTACACAAGGCTTACGACACTGTCCCACAAAACAAGTTGTGGACCAGTTTATATAAGAATGGAGTGTCGACAACTTATGTTCGAGCCGTAAAAGAATTTTACAGCAACTGTATGAGCATGGTCAAAATAGGCAATAAAGTTTCCTCAGAATTCCTGGTTACGAAGGGCCTTCGACAGGGATGTACTATGGCACCGACACTTTTTAAGATCTATTTAGAGGAAGCCCTAGGAGAGTGGAAGAGGAAATGTAGTGGTATGGGCATTCCAGTCGGTGGTGAAATTATGTATACCCTACTCTTTGCCGACGATCAAGTCATCGTGACCGGGGATATGGATGACTTGAGTTACATGCTCCGTAAGTTGAAAGACGAATATGAAAAATGGGGCCTAAAGATTAATATGTCTAAAACTGAGTATTTGAAAGTGGGAGATGACGAGCTGGAAGATATAGAGATAGAGACTGAAAAAATTAAAGGTTGTAAAACTTTTAAATATTTAGGGGTCACTTTATCATGTAATGGTAAAAGCAGTGATGACATTAATAATAAAATTGGACAAGGTAAACGAGCGATACGGCAACTAAACCCCATTCTGTGGAATGACAAAATAAAAAAAAGAACAAAGCAGATCATTTACTCCTCAGCAGGGTTGGGCAAAATACTTGAAAAATGTATTTCAGATACAAATACAAAATACTACGCCGAAAGTATTTTAGATACCAAATACAAAATACTTTCATAGAAGCATTTTAGATACAAAATACAAAATAGTATTTTAAAATACTTTTGAAAATACAAAATACAACCAACGGTGTTTTACATATAATATCTTCTCTATTTTTTTCTCCTTTAAACAATCATTCACGTTCAATTAAAGATCACATCACATTTAACATTTTGTTATTAAAAACATATAACTTTCTTTATACAAAAATGTTTCAAATGAAATTTTCAACATATTTCAGGTATCCATATGGGGTCATCCATAAATTACGTAACGCCAAAGGGGTAGGGAGGGTGTCTGAGGCAGCTTTACGCTGCTTTTCATAGAGTTAGGGAAGTGCGTTACAAGGGGAAGGGGTATTGAAAATTCTCGAAATTTGCGTTACGTAATTGATGGACGGCCCCTATCATTTATGATGTATGTTCATATTTTAAGTCTGAAAGTCATCTTGTCCATGCTAAGGGCCGAAGAAATACATGGAGTTTAAAGATTTCACCATATGTTCTTGGGAGGTGATAGTTGGGGACAAATATTGTAGGTTATAGACAATTAACCAAGATACCTTTCAGACTTAAAGTACGAACATACATCAGAAATGATATGGATATCAGATGAATACCGCGGATTTTTAGGTTTTAAAATATGCATTTTAGGTGCCTAAAACAGGTTCTTTCAGCATCTGTTAGGCTCTTTAAATGGTAGAATATGCACTAATAAAACTAGAAACTTACAAGAAAATTCACTTTTTGACCATTCATTATATTTCTCAAAGATAAGAGCGTAAATCAATATTCCGTAGAATCAGTATTGAACATTTTGCGATATTTATGCGGCTATTTATGAACAAGTTTGTTTATAGTTAGAATTATTCCTACCGTAGTTTGCCTTACGATAAATTACTAATACATTCTCCAAGTTTTCAAGAGAAAATGAATTATTCTTATCGGTCAAGATCACTTTGCTTTCGGGGAAATTCAATCGCTTTATCTTAGAAACGGAGGCAGCTTCTCCACGAAGTCAGGAAGTAGTGGCTTGGAGATTTATGACTAGATCCTTATCGGGTATATTCAGTTCTCGCTCTCTTACAGGCGACAAAATGAGACAAGGGGATAAAAAGATACAAGAGGACGAATGCAATTTAGGTTGTTAAAAGTAACTTACAATTAATATCGTTAAAGACCGGATTCCCGTGCAATTGCATCTTTTGTTAGCTCACTTAAAATTGGATGAAACCTTGTCAGAAATTTGAATCATGAAACAGGCGTTATTTTAATACCAGTTTTATTTTGCACAAAATTGCACGTTTTGGGGGTTACTGCACGATATTGCACGTTTTAGGTAATGCTGCCAGAAAATTGCAAATGTTGGGATTTTACTGGACGAATTTGCACGATTCGTAATTTATTGCTTAAAATATATTTTTTATATTATCAATTAGTTTTAATGTATCTTTTTAAAATGTTTTATTTAAGAAAAAGTTTTAATGTCATAACCCAGTATTGCAATCGGATAGTCTGTGAAACCGTGTAATATGTATTAATTCCGAATTTTGTTGCTCTGTGAACTGAGCGTCTGTACATTTCATGATGCCTATTGTCTAATTAAAATTTCCGACAGTGAGCTACTGCAGCACGAATATGCGATGTTTCCACGAACTAGGTCCGCGGCCCTTGGTGTCGGCCGCTCAGCCAACGCTATGTTCGGGGTCTATCTTCCCAATCAGATCATATATCCATTGTGTCAGTCTTCGCTGAACTTACGAACACGAGACTGCATGCGCGAGTCACATTTAGCCTTATGTTCGGGCGCGAAGCTTGGTGGCAAGCGCACTGCGTTTCAAATTCATCGAAATTCTCGGAGCAGATTATGCCCTGGGAAATCAAGAGAGAATAAACGCAGTTTTTGATCGCTTTTAGCTGCGTGCACACGTACGCCAGAGTGAAGCTCGGCACACAGACAAATGCAAATGTAGAAAGAAACTTTCCCTGACTGAAACAGTGTGTGATAGAAGGTATAATACTTTCTCAGAAAATAATTTGGAAATATACATAATTGCGCCTGGCGGCTTAGCTCATTGGTCAGCGTGCTCGTTTACCATGACACGACCCCGGGTTCAATTCCCGGTCGGGCAAGTTTATAGTGTGCGTTTTCCCTGCAATGTCCGAGTATATGTTGCTGTGTGACGATGAGAAAATTCACTTCTCAGGTTGAGAAGACCAGAATACAGTGTACGGATGTCTTTGTGCTAATCACACGTACCCCCTTAACCTATGTCCGCGAGGCCGGAACGCTGCTGAAAGGCCATGGCCCGTACGCGGGCTGTCGCGCCAAGTACAAACATAATTGTAACTTCGAATGAAAAACATTAAGAACATTTCTTCAACTTAATTATTTTTGATTTCTGAACGTTTATTTGTATTTTTCATTTCTTGTATTTACTTTTTGTATTTGTATGTTAAATTAATTTTTTGTAGTCCGCATAATATTTAAAATGTCAAATATGATTAGATTAAACAATATGTACAACCTTATAATAAAAACCAAAAATCATATTTCAATCGCCCTAAATATCACATCCCAGATATAAAATAAGTTGATAAATGGATTAACTGAAGTTTTTAGGCTACATATCACTGTTTTGCAAAATTTTGATATTTTCATTGCATGTTTTGCATGTTTTGGTGTTTTTATTGCAAGTTTTAGGGAGTTTTACTGCACGAAAATCCGATCTTTAAATATCATTCTTGTCTGTTGCGCCGTCACGAAAGAAAAAAGGTAAAAGAAGTCATAGACAAAAGAAATTAGGCAAATTAGTCTCATTGTAGGTTTTCAAATGTAAAATAGGCACAAGTAGGCATTAATGTTGAAATAGGCTCTTTTAGGCGCTGTAAAATTGACGGGTTTTAGTTCAAATAAACTTAAAATGTATATATAAAGCTTGATTTAGTACAAGGTACCCAGGAAAAAGATAGATTTTTGCCTAAATATACCACAACGAAATATCAGCTCTTAAAAACAACGCAAGCACAAGTTTTTAATCACTGTGCATAACCACGGGGCCAGGAGGCACACCCATGAGCAGCACTCGTTCTGGCACGCGGAGCCTGCTCTCCGAGAAATTGAATCTGAGCTCGCGATTACAGCTACGGTGTAAAAAATATATATTACACAGTGATTACAGCGCACCTCCGGTTATATCCTGTTGAACCGACGGAGGAAAAAACGTAATCGGAGGAACTGGAGTTCCGGTCGCACTCGTCCACGCGGCGGTACCCTCTACTAGCCCAATCAATGTTTGTGACGGTGTGACGATTAAGAAAAAGTATTTTTGTATTTTGAAAATACAAAATACTATCAGAAAGTATTTTCGATACAAATACAAAATACATGTTTAAATATACTTTAAAAATACTTTTGTAATTTGTATTTTGTATCGAAAATACGTATTTTAAATACAAGTATTTTCGATACTGCCCAACTCTGCTCCTCAGTGGTTGAAAGTATTACTACCTATGGTGCAGAAGTTTGGGAACTGAATAAAAGAGAACGAGACAGACTTCTTGCACTTGAAATGGATTTTTGGAGAAGAAGCAGTGGCATTTCCAAACTGGAACATGTGCGTAATGAGAGAATAAGGGATATTATGGGCGGGAAACGAAATATTATCGACAAAATTGGAACCAAACGCCTCCTCTGGTATGGTCATCTAGAAAGAATGGAGGAGTTTAGATGGCCTAAATTAATATGGAAATGGATTCCTCCCGAGAGAAGGAAACGTGGTCGACCACCAAAAAGCTGGGCCCAAGACATACAGGACGCGGTGGCTGCCAGAGGACTGCAGGAAGGAGATTGGGATGATAGAGAAAAATGAGATCGGGAAGCGAGATGCGGCGTCAGCCGTAAAAAACTCGCTGCATATATATATATATATATATATATATATATATATATATATATATTTAAACAATATTCGTATACCGTGGTTTGCAAAAAGATGGATACAAATAATTCTCCTGAAGTTAAAGATAACTAAAGAAATGACGTTCGGTGAGGAAGTTTGCGCGTCGATTTCCAGTGGCGACACCTCAGATCGTCAGTAAATATGATTTCCGAAGAAGAGTTTTCATTTGATGGAATGCGAGGAAAATGAAATTAATTTACCTAAAACACATTTTAACTGCACTATTAAAATCTATTACAATGAACAATAATTATCTCAAAAACTAATGAGTTACTTTTATTCTGAATTATTTGAATCTGATTTGTTTTCTACACCGACTTGTTTCTTTCCTAATAAACATTTGACTTGCGATGAATCAATGGTTGTTTATTCACGTTGCCAAAGATGTTAAAACCCGATGCTAAGGATGTTAAATTGCTTAACATACAGATAGGTACACGCCTGTAGGGTTGCATGTTAAAATGGGCTAAAGATGCATGTGACCGATAAATTATTAAAAATACTAATAAAATGTAACTAAGTAGTACATTAATAATTATTGAAAATAATTAATAAAAAGTAATAAAATATAATTATCTTAAAACGACAAAAAACTGACAGTCGCATAAATGCTCAAAGTGACCACCGTTAATGAAGAGACAGGCGTTTACTCTTTTCAGTGTAGTGGCTGCAGTACGTTGAAGAGTAACAAGGACAGAATACGTGCTTTCTCTTTCTTCCAACTAAAATTAGACACATTCTCTCAGCCCGAAATCTGAGGGCACGCGACCGGGCTTCGCTAAAAGTGAAAGGGTGTCGAAGGTATTTCACGCGTTGCCAAATTGGCAAAACAAGAGTTGGTGTTTCCAGACCTGGGTTGCAAGATACGGTAAAGACCCGGTATATATATATATATATATATATATATATATATATATATATATATATATGACCCGTCAAACGTTGTTTTGCCATAAAAATTATTCCTAGAATTATTTTAGTAGAAAAAATGACTAACTTATTGTCAGTGTTTGAGGATGCGGTATTTATGAATTGAAGAGGCATGGAGCGCTATGAACTATGATGAAATTTAAAAATAACATACTACCACACATTTATCTTTTTAATTGATTGTAATTTATTTTTTAAATGATATACATCCTCTAATTATGATAATTTTACTAAAAAACAATATCAATTTCGCAACGCAATAGAGCGTACAATATTTTTTATCCCATCTTTAGCTAAGAGAAATTAACTGGATGGTTTGCCCATTCGAGAGCATGTCCAGCGCCCTCTAGAATTCCAGAGGGCAATGGCATGCCACGTATGACCGTGTGAAAAACATGATGTCCTCAAATCTAAGCCACAAACAGACATCGCTTGGTCTTGAGATTTTTATTGATAGTCATCGCAGATGCCAATCTTAACGGAAATTGAATACATTTAAATTGAATTGGCACATCTATGGGTATAATAGGGATCCGTGGCAGTAGTATATTATCACCTCGAAATTTGCCATTTAAATGATGGCTTCGACGTTTTTCATTACAGCCCTGCAAATTAATTATAAATTATTTAAAAATTACACCGAAATAGAAAAGTGATAACTGTAAACGTCACTATTACGATCTCATCCCTAGTCCATGCTGCTTACTGGGTAAGAAGCATCGCTTAATGCGGATTGCGGATTAGGTACATCTGGCAACACTGCGGAAATGCGGTCCATCTGGCAACAATGGTCAGAAGTGACGCCGGTAGACGCCTGGCGGGGATACTTACATCATTATATCATGTAAATCAATTAGGGTTTTCTTCATCTATTGTTGCACTAAATGGCAGAATCAACGAAAATCTATGACTCAAACATATTAAAAGACGGCAGGAGAAAATAATTAACGATAATAAATAAATCTTCTCTAAAGGACAATCATTTAAACAATCGTCATAAAATACATGTACACATTTTTAACTGTTCAACAATGAATCTGTTCCCCCTTTTGTACATTCGAGAATTTAATATCAACTTCCGAAGCCTAACTAAACATCAATTAATTAAGGTTAATTAAACATTTCGCAGCAACAAACATTACAAATTATTAAAACAATGTTTCTAGACCCAATGCCATTTCTACCTGTACTCAAATAGTAATTGCTGTTCTTTCTTGCTAATTATAGTATTAATGATATATTAGTCTCTAATATGCTTAATACTCCTCATACCTAACGCAACAATGTATCGCGGAGATAAACATTTTTCTAGCTGAGCCCCGCAGACGCTGTTCTGCCCCTATATCTCTTTCTCCTTCCCCTTTCTCTTTTCCCCGTCTCTCTTTTCCTCGTCTCTCCCTCTCACTTTCTCCGTGTCTCCCTCTCTCTTTCACCGTGTCTCTCTTTCTCCGTGCCTCCCTCTCTCTTTCACCGTCTCTCTCTTTCTCCGTCTCTCTCTTTCTCCGTGTCCCTCTCTCTTTCTCCGTGTCTCTCTCTTTCTCAGTGTCTCCCTCTTTTCCCCGTCTCTCTTTCTTTTCCTCGTCTCTCCATCTCTCTTTCTCCGTGTCTCTGTCTCTTTCTCCGTGTCTCTCCCTCTTTCTCCGTGTCTCTCTCTTTCTCCGTGTCTCTCTCTTTCTCCGTGTCTCCCTCTTTCTCCGTGTCTCTCTCTTTCTCCGTGTCTCTCTCTTTCTCCGTCTCTCTCTTTCTCCGTCTCTCTCTTTCTCCGTCTCTCTCTTTCTCCGTCTCTCTCTTTCTCCGTCTCTCTCTTTCTCCGTCTCTCTCTTTCTCCGTCTCTCTCTTTCTCCGTCTCTCTCTTTCTCCGTCTCTCTCTTTCTCCGTCTCTCTCTTTCTCCGTCTCTCTCTTTCTCCGTCTCTCTCTCTTTCTCCGTCTCCCTTTCTCCGTCTCTCTATCTCCGTATTATTCACATTTAGTAGCATATTCTGCACGTCGCTGAGCAGGTGCGTAATATAAACGCCGTGGGTGAAATACACACTGTGTGTGAAATACACCTCTGTGTGAAATACATGTATAGTTATGGCGGGTTGCGTAAAAAGTTTTGTCCGAAAAATTAAAAAAAATGGCGTTGACCACCCTTATCACTTAGGGGTATAAAAATAGATAACCTATTCTCAGACCTACTGAATACACATAAAATTTCATCAAAATCGGTCAAGACGTTTCGGAGGAGTATGGTAACTAAAACTGTGACACGAGAATTTTATATATATATATATATATATATATATATATATATATATAGATAGATAGATAGATAGATAGATAGATAGATAGATAGATAGATATAGATATAACGCGGTCGGGAATGAAAAATTTGCTTCGACATATAAAAAATTCGAGTTATCGGCGTTCGAGTTATCAAGGTTTTACTGTAATTAAATTTAAAATTGAATTTCTATAACACAATCCATTACATTATCTCCAAGTTTCAAAATTCAACAAGTTTACACTCGGATAAGAATGAAAAGAGCAAAAACTGATTAAATACCTAGCATTTGTTCTTGGTATGATAGTGGTACAGAATAAATTCATATCGAATCATTATATCTAAAAAAATATGTATTAAATGTTAGTTAACACAATGTTGGAAGATTATGGGTTAAATAAAATTGATAATAAATAACTCATCAATTATTT
This sequence comes from Acheta domesticus, assembly GCA_031308135.1. Taxonomy (NCBI): domain Eukaryota; kingdom Metazoa; phylum Arthropoda; class Insecta; order Orthoptera; family Gryllidae; genus Acheta; species Acheta domesticus. The sequence goes on from JAHLJT010005832.1 coordinate 13,969, forward strand.
TACATTAGAGAGTGTTATAACTCAAAAACACTCACTTTCCATAAGAATATTTATTTACAAAAATCTGGGCCAACTCGGCCGCTATGTACAGTTACCACAAAACTTCATATACAAAAAACAATCTGCCATCTGGCTGAAACCACGCCGAGCGCTCTACTGCCGGTGATCCTCCGCCGGCGTCCTTTTATTTGGGCCAGCTCCCGCGCAAGGCTTCCCGCGGCTTCCCCTGATTGGCGGGTTCACCAGTGCGCGGAGCCCAGGTAACAGGCGTGGCTGGTTTCTGAGCACACCCTTGGCGCGCTTGACGAAGCTCAGCGCGCCTGATGCCGACGCTCTGTGCTGCGCGCTGCCGGAGGCGGGAACATGCTGCCGGCGCTCTTTGCCGCGCTGTTAGCGCGGCAACTTTGAACTGCCGTCCGCATACTACACCCTCCCCACCGAAGTTGTGATGTAGGGGGTGAAACGACGCAGTCGGTTGCTCCTCCGCAATGCCGGCCGCTGCTGCGACTGTAGAGATGGCTCCTCGATGGTTGCGCCGGAATCCAGTGTGGGCCGCTCCTCCTGCTGGCTTGAAAAGGGAAAACGCATTACACTTTCTGTTGCCCTGCTCTGCGCTGGCCCCCCCGCCTGTTGCTTATCTACTACAGAATCGTAGTACCGTCTCCTAATCTGTGATTGATGCCGAGAGATTGCTCTATCTTCTGTCCTGAGGACGTAAACTCTGCCTCCTCTTACTGCAGTTACTATTGCTGGTTGCCACTTACAATTACTTCCGTACACTCTTACCAGTACCTTATCTCCTCTCTTGAATTTAGCGCCTTTGGTTGACACTGGCACTTCTTCCGGAAATAACAAGGACAATAAGGTACGGGGCTGCCGACCATGCAATACTTGAGCGGGGCTTCTACCTGACATATTCGGTAACGTCCTATAGGTGGTCAACATGCTAAGTAACGCCTGCTCTACTGATGCACCCGCTCTAGTTGCTTTAAGCATGGCTGACTTGAACGTCTGCACTAATCTTTCCACCTCTCCATTTGACTGAGGATGGAACGGTGGAGCCAAAATGTGCTGTATCCCGCTACTTTTACAAAATTTTTGAAATTCCGCTGATATGAACTGCGGGCCGTTATCGGAGATCAATACTCGTGGGAGGCCTTCTGTTACGAAAACTTTCTTCAAAGCATCTATTGTATGTGGTGCAGTTGTGTGTTGCATGCGCATCACGTACGGATAATTTGACAATGCGTCCACTACTAACAACCACATATGCCCTAAGAAAGGACCCGCAAAATCTACGTGTATGCGGTCCCACGGCTCGCAGGGTTGGGGCCATGAGCTTAAATCCGCTCTCGGCGCTGCCTGACTAGTTTGGCATGCTTCGCAATGCTTGCTCATCTCCTCTATATCTTTGGTTATTCCTGGCCAATAACAATAACGGCGGGCTGCTTGCTTTGTCCTGGCTATACCCCAATGACCCTCATGTAAAAGGCGTAATACCTTTGGTCGCAACTTATGCGGAATCACTACCCTAACTCCTTCATCACTAGCCAGTAATAATACGCCGCCCTTAACCGACAGCCTGTGTTGGAGCTTATACCATTCCGTCAGCGCCCTGGTTCGCCTATGCGCGCTGGACCAACCAGTTTGCACGTGGTACAGCACTTGCCTGAGCTGCGGATCCTTCTTTGTTTCCTTTGCCACTTGATATGACGAGACTGGAAAACCTGATACTGCCTCCTCTTCGGCTTGGTCCAGCTGGAGACAGGCGATGTCCTCAGAGTCAAAAGTTGCATCCGGCCCTTGCGGAAGACGGGATAGTGCATCTGCGTTAGCATGCTGATATGTAGATCTGTAAAGTATCCTGTAACTATAATCAGACAGGAAAAGCGCCCACCTTTGCATCTTACGCGCCGTATTATCTGGGATACGCTTGTGTGGCGAGAACAAAGACACCAACGGCTTATGATCAGTAATGATTATGAACTTTGACCCATACAAGTATTCATTGAATTTTCTCACGCCGTATACAATTGCTAAAGCTTCTTTTTCTATCTGAGAGTAATTCTTCTGGTGAACATTCAACGTTTTTGACACACAAGCAATTGGCCGCTCAACACCCTTAGCATCCTTCTGCGAAAGGACTGCCCCAATACCATATTCTGATGCATCTACAGCTAGTATAGTCGTTCTATCTGGCAAAAAATGTTCCAATTTAACTGCCTGCATTAAATTCTCTTTCAACCTCCGAAATGCCTTGTCACAATCTGCCGACCAATGCCATTTTACGCCTTTCTTACGCAAAGCGTTGAGGGGTGCTGCTATTTCCGCCATGTTCTTGATAAATTTGCCATAGTAATTAATCTTCCCCAGAAATGACTGTAGCTGCTGCAAATTAACAGGAACCGGAAGCTGCTGAATCGCCGTTGAGTTTTCTCCGGTTGGCCTGATCCCCGAGCTATCCAACACGTGACCTAGATAAGTAATCTGTTCTTTAAAAAAATCACACTTATCCAAGTTAACCCTTAGGCCCCATTCATTTAAAGTCTTTAATAAGAGATTCAAGTTTTGTAGATGTTCCTCCTCCGACTCGCCCGTTACCACTATATCATCTAGGTAGTTGGCGCTGCCCTTCACCTGGGCTGTCAGCGTATGCAGGCAGCGCTGGAAAATAGCCGCAGCTGAAGCGACCCCGAAAGGCAACCGGTTGTATCGGTAAAGCCCGAACGGTGTGTTAATTACCAATAAGTTCGCAGACTCTTCATCTAACGGGATCTGCAGATACGCGTCCCGCAAATCTATTTTTGAAAATCTCTGCCCGCCCGCTAGCTTCTGAAAAAGCTCTTCTGCTCTGGGGATGGGGAACTGCTCTACCATGAGTTGCGCATTAACGGTGCTCTTGAAATCTCCGCACATTCTAATTTTACCGTCTCTCTTTTTTACTATGACTACTGGAGTTGCCCATGCACTAGTACTGACGGGGGTCAAGACGTCCAAATCTACTAACCTGTCGATTTCCTTTTTTACTTTATCTTTCACTGCCAGGGGAACAGGTCGTGCTTTAAAAAATTTAGGGGTGGCATCTTTCTTCAACTGCAAATGCGCCTCAAAAAATTTGCATTTTCCCAATTGCTCCGAAAAAACTTCTGAATTCAAATCTATCACATTCTTTACCTCCTTTGGCAGGGCGCTAGTCTGAATGACAAACGCGTCCTGAACCGTAAATCCAAAAATTGTGAAAACATCCATTCCTAGAATGTTAACCGCATCACGACTGTCCACAACCACCAGTGTTACTTGTCTTTCCATCGCTTTGTATTTCGCTAGCAGGCTTATCTTACCTTTCGTCTTGATCCTCTGTCTAGCATATCCATAAAAAACTGTGTTCAGCGAGGCGCAAGGCGGAGAACCCAGCTGCTCATAAGTAGTCATGCTTATTAGAGTTGCTGCTGCACCTGTATCCACCTGGAATAATACAGATTTACCACCTATTTCCAAGTTTACAAACAATTTACTCTTGTCATCACACTGCATAACTGAATAAATACAATCCCATCCTCGTCGCCACTGTTATAACTCAAAAACACTCACTTTCCATAAGAATATTTATTTACAAAAATCTGGGCCAACTCGGCCGCTATGTACAGTTACCACAAAACTTCATATACAAAAAACAATCTGCCATCTGGCTGAAACCACGCCGAGCGCTCTACTGCCGGTGATCCTCCGCCGGCGTCCTTTTATTTGGGCCAGCTCCCGCGCAAGGCTTCCCGCGGCTTCCCCTGATTGGCGGGTTCACCAGTGCGCGGAGCCCAGGTAACAGGCGTGGCTGGTTTCTGAGCACACCCTTGGCGCGCTTGACGAAGCTCAGCGCGCCTGATGCCGACGCTCTGTGCTGCGCGCTGCCGGAGGCGGGAACATGCTGCCGGCGCTCTTTGCCGCGCTGTTAGCGCGGCAACTTTGAACTGCCGTCCGCATACTACAGAGAGAAAGGTAGGTGAAACGAAACATAATTAGTGCGTACTGTGTATTAGATATGAGCAAGGAGCATTGTTTGGTAGCAAAACGTTTTAAATCTTCTACGTCTTGTATTGTGTTTGTAAATAGTAAAATACACGATTAAAAGAAAAAAAAACAACGTATATCCTGGGCTTCTGTAGTTTAGCATGACAAAGAATTCGATCCAATGAGGTCCAATCCGCTACGGCTTTATATTTCAGCAATTCTGTGCTAGCTTACCATCCATTTTTTGAAATGATTTCATCAGTTCTCAAAAGGGAACGATGCGCCCTTCTGTAATTACCATGAGAAACAGAACAAATACATATCAATCATGTATGCATTTGTTTCATCTTCTTCATCAAACGTTATTTCATCGAGTTTAAAAAGGGATGGTTGCCCGGGTCAAAATAAGAACAACTCACACCAGATTTCTACAGGCATTATCTGCTGAAAAATTTATTTATTTTTTCAGTCATAAATCTTTTTCTGATTAAAGGCTACTCGTGTTTGCCATATTTAGCCACAGTGAGCTTGAAAAAAGCTTGAAGTGTGTGGACACAATCAAAACATTCAACAACTCATTGAATCTACACGGTTTATGTCCAATCAACGAATCCAAACTTAAGGATATTAGCAAAATCCTCAGGTACATTCCTGAAGATTGTATTCAGGCATTTTACAAAATCATTGTGGCAAGGAAAACAGAATAATGCGTAAAGAACTTACAACAAAACTAAAATTTCGTAAGAAGCATCTTTGATTTTTTTTCACGTGGTTTTAAATACTGTCGTTCGACCATATCATACTGTACTTTCTTCATAATTTTGAAATAAAATAAGGGAGGGGTTAACCGTCAAAGAAATTTTAAAATATACTTTTATGCGTTTTAGGTCATTTATATTTCAAAGAACACGCGACGAACAGACCTTTACGGTATTAGTAGGCCCCAAAAACGTATATTTCCGTTAAAATCTGTAAATAGAATTTCCGCATCATTACCATCCTCTGCATATACATACGTAAACGAAAAATTAAAATGGTCATTAACAGTAGTAATTAATTCTATTCCAACGCCTTCCTAAATAGCATACGCCACACGTGCGTGTTTCGCGTGTTCGTCTTTTATTCTCTACGTTACACTCGGACGACTCACTCGACTCGTCCGCGGATCGCCAATTTCGTTCACTTGTTTTTACATATCTCACTATTTCTTCTCAATTAATCGATAGATTTCAGCTTTTGGCGTTCACTTTTCTGTAGCCCTCTGGAAGACTGTATCTGAGCATCAGCTGTGCTTCTCAGGTGCGACTTGTCAGGCCCTGCAACCTCGTTTCGAGGGCGCGTACTTTTCATAAATGGATATTTCGTACGCAGAAAACCTTTTTTCGCACTCCCTCGAGTAGCTGTTTAGAAGGTCACAGGGCTGCACCCAGTTTAGGCCAGACAAAGTCATTTCGCCGGGCAGCGCGGCCATTTGTCAAGCGCATCGACGGCGCACGTCTAGGCGACGCCCGCGAGAAGTTTAGCTTTTTCACGCGTACATTCGTGCATTATTTTTACCGCCCCTGAGGAGCACCCCCCTTCGCCAGCCGCCCCATGCCCGTCGAGCTCGCCTCGCGAACAACGCCACGTTACGCGCATTAGATTGCCACTAACCGCCAAGGAATTGTACCAGCACGTTCGGAGTTAGACGCGTCGCACTCGACATCTTCATTACAAATTACGGACGAAAGGACGTCAATCAAGTTCCCCGAAGCACCCTGCCCGCACCATCCATTTCAACCGACCCCATCCGAGGAATATGAAAGTTTTTTATGTAAGAAACCATGGAAATCTTTTCGAACAAAAGCAATCTTGACCTCTTCCGAAACGGGCACGCCGCGAAAGAAGAAGAAAGGAAGGCTCCTTTCACCCAATCAGATGTAGAGAACTAAAG
>JAHLJT010005835.1:0-11206 GCA_031308135.1 Acheta domesticus
CCCTCTCCTCCGCCCCCGCCCTCGCCCCGCCCCCGCCCCGCCCTCGCCCCCGCTCCGCCCTCTCCCCGCCCTCGCTGCACCCTTCTTGCCCTCATTCCGACCTCGTCCCAACCTCAGCTTTACCCCTGTTCCTGGAGCTCTGCTTCCAGCCCCCCTTCCACCACAGGACGTCGGAAGCATCGCCAAACAGGCACGTGCGCCTTGATTGAATTACAACTTTCATTGAGCTCAAAACCAGCCATTGTTTCTCACTTAGCGCCTCACTTCGTAATCCGCTCGTTTCTGGGCGTCCTTGGAGGCTAATGGTGTTCTATCAAAAGACAATCCCCGTTCTTTCCTCTTTCTCCCTTTTGTTGCATTTGAATTTCTAATGAGGTACAGTGTTAGGATATCTAATTTCTTTTCTGTTTTGTTGCGTCGATCCGCGGTCACAGCACGGCTCCAGACCCTCGGCAATTTTCTTGGAACGAGTTTTTCTGAGAGCAGCGCTCCGGCGGTCGAGTCTCCAAGCACGCCCTCTGGGCCCTGCTCCCCCCCCCCTCAGCCACCCCATTCCCCCCGCCGACTTCGGAACTGAGCTGGTGGCAGCCGGTCCCTCCCAGAGCCAGTGATCCGCAACCGTTGGGTGACAAAAATTCAATCAAACGTGAAACCGCTGACAAAATTTACAGAAATGGTCGAAGTGTTCAAGCAGTCCCATTAAGACATTAAATTTATTTTGAAAATCCGGACTATTAAATTAGTATTTATATGAAATCTTATGGTGCATTTAATGGCGAAAATTTCAGTAAATACGTAAGATTTTTGAAATAAGAAAACGAAATCAAAACACAAAAATAGTGAGGGATAAACGGTTTTTATTTGTATACACTAAAAATGGGTTTCTGCTGTGCATATCCTACGACGCTCATCCTCCATACAATTCTTGGTATCAGTCTCTGGTGGAAAAGCACTGTGAGGGCAGAGAAGTGATTCACGGAAATGAATAAATAGACGTTGCCTGGAAATGGGGTTAAGGTGATCTAGAGTAGTATGGAGAAACGGGAGATATGAAATAACTATGGCATATGCCAGGGTTGTCCAACCGGCGCCCACAGGACGCATGCGACTCCATTTATTGTAGCCCACGAAAAGTTATTACGCAACGGTGAAAGCCCTTGCATCCATGTCTGGCGAGAACATTGTGCGCCCAGCCCAGGCCAATTTATTTCAATTTAAAAATAGGTTAAGATTAGATTTTTTCCAGTAAATTCAGAATTTTAAAATCTTCCCAATGTGATTCACTGCGTTATGCATGATATCACGCAAAGTCCCCCTCCCATTTCAGAACAGCCGTGCAAACTCCAGAGATTAAGAATATGGGGAAGTCAGGTGTGGAACGGTCGAGTAAAGTAAATACGGCCAGCAACCACATGTTTATTACAAAATCAGCGATTTTATAATGTATGTATACAATGTATGTATGTATGCATGTACTCGTAGTTGGCGCGACAGCCCGTGAACGGGCTCATGCCTGCCGTCGACGTCCCTGCCTTGCAGCCATGGGTTAAGGAGGTACGTGTGGTTAGCGCGTAGACAACCCCACGTCGTATTCCGGCCTTCTCAAGTTGAGAAGTGAATTTTCTCATCGTCACACAGCAACATATACTGAGACATTGCAAGGAAAACGCACACTATAGTCTTGCCTTGTCCGGAAATGGATCCCCGGGTCGCGTAGTGGAAAGAGCGCACGCTGGCCAAGAGCTAGCCAATGTAGCAATGTAAACTACGAATGACAAGACCGAGAATGACAATAACGAGATCAGAATTAATGATTTATGCAAATTGAACAGCAAAACCGGAACCTAAATAAGTTCCGTGAACGAAACTATTAAACAAAAGAAAGGTATATTGCTTGTAGAGTCATCAAAATATTGCATAGGGGATAAACTGTGAAATCTTATACTTCAGTCCCTCTTCTTTACAGATTAACTGCATTCATTTGTGTTAGCAAACGAAATATCTTCAAAAGAAATGTAATAAGGCTCGCAACACTCGAAAGTAAAAGAGAGTGAGCAAAAAATATCCTGAAATATTTCCGATCTATTGTTTATAATGTGTAAAAATTGATTTAGAAAAGTTGCAAAGAAAGAGAGGAATTCAGCATTTAAAAATCAGCGTATTTGCATTGGAGTACTCAGATACAATTGGAGTTGATGGATTTAAAGGACACCACTTTGGGATGGTATATGTAATAGAGGTGACAGGCATTACATGGCACGGATCAATTGCATTCCAACCTCAATTCTCAGCTGTTTCATTCATCTCAGACAGAAATCTAATACATATTTAACCTCTACCCTATTGTATTGTGGGTCTTGAGATAATAACAATTGTTAGGAATTATGCACAGTATCCGATAGACAAAACAATAGAAATTATTACATAATAATGAACCTGAACATCACAAATTTTCGTTTTATTTATAGCTGTTACGTATTATTATGATATTGGAACTTGTATTATAAGAATACTATTTCGTCGATAAGATCTCTTTCCAACCGCTCAGCGCGATATCGAACTGTGGGAGCTTCGAAACATACATGTCTTTAATTTTTGAAAATTCAAAAGTTTTAATAGCGTGGCGCATCTCCCAATGAATTCTGTGTATTGAGGATTATCCTTACAAAACTTTTAAAGAAAGATAAATTGTCGGTTCTTATTCCCAAATCGCGACTTTCACGATGTTTAAATCACAACTTAATGACCATAGGTATTTATGAAAATAATAGTTTAAATGAAAGAGGGTGTTTATAATGTACACAAACTAGCGCTGCTATCCAGTATATACTTGTCATTATTTGTAACGGCTACCCAGTATTATATACTACGTAAATAGGCAAAAGTGTTTCGAACCAGCAAACATGTTTTCTCATCGCCGGTATTCGAACTCAGGATCTTACAATAAACTTTTTTTTATTTAATAGGTAATTATTCCATATATAAATTATAGAACTTGATACAATGTGGGTAGGCCGAAGGCTTTTAAGCCATTGCGATACCTACATCCTATCACGATCTAACCTTTAGAATTCTGGTATACACCCCAAATGGATGGCAAAAATTTTCGACTCGAGCCAGTTAGCTAGATCGAGTTCAGTCGCTGTCTGGAGGAGAATTCTAGTGACCGGCTGCTTTGTTCGATAGTTTCCCGTGTTTTTTCCCATCAACACCAGGCACAACAGCCGGAGCAGTACCTTAACAAATGGACCACAAACTGCAGACGATCTGTCCTTCCACATCCTTGCCCTGTCCTCACCTCTTAATTGCACACACTTATACTTAGATGCACTACACTTCTACAAATGTAGGAAGCTTAGAGATGTCTCGGCTGACGCGGTGTCGCACTGGTCGGAGATACCTGAATGGAAAACACCCAGCAGGTCGACTTATGTGTTGGAGCTACATCTCACCACCTTGTGAGGAAAGAACAGCACCACCTCCAGTGGTAAAACCATGCACTACACTTCTGAGACCAATAATAATAGCAGTTGACGCTCGCGGAATCACTAAATAATCAATCACGTAATTCTACAACAATGTAAATATTTATGATTGGTGTTCGAAACCTGATTCTTGCCAGATTTAAAGTTATAGTTTCGAACTTAGGTTTTTTATAATTGTTAGACAGTTTTCCTTTTAAAAATATGTTCGGGTTGTTTCTCCAGAAATAATTGATACCTAAAATAGAATATTTAATTTACACATTAACCGAATTCTACTATCTGTAGAAGTAATTGAATAAAAGGACGTAACACAAAAATTAAAAGAAAATATTATGAATGTCATTTTGCAATGTGCTAGCAATTTATTTATCACCTTCTTCAGAAGCATTCTCTGGCATATTTTGTATTGATTTCTGAAAAGATACACACCTCCTACACATGTCCGGAAACGTTCAAAGCAGAACAGTCATTTCATATCGTGAGGCACTGAAAGAAAAAAATCGTTAAGATATTTAACAACCTGAGAAACACACCCAATCAGTTTAGAAAACGTAAATTAATTCATTGTTAAAATCCAACTCTTCGCCAAGGACGATAGCCTATTATAATACTTGAGATTTAAAACTCGGAACTCTTCTTGAATATTTTCTTATTCGAAGGAAATACTCCTATTATTGGAGACAGCAGCGTTTGCCTTCAACATGAGTTGTCCGAGTTTGACATAGCGGATGAAATTGAACCAGTTCAGTTCAAAATTTGGCGGTCACAAAAATGAAAAATGAAAAGGCCGTAAAACTCCTGCGTCAGAACAATTTTTTTCCCCTCCAAACTTTAGGAGCAAATGTGGGACACACGAAATGGAGAAAAAAAAGCAATGGAGCCTCTTTGCGAGGAGCTGATGTGGAGAAGGAAGCAACAGGAGTGGCATTGTTGGAAGGGTTCTGTTGAATGGTGCTGATAAGAGAATGAGTAACGATTTCTAGCCCGTCAATAACTTAGGTCTTTAGTCCTACAAGAGTACTCTAACTTATAACCTTAAAGGACTGAAGAAATAGCTCAGGGCATCAACTGATGTCACTGCTGTTCCTCAGACCGGGAGGTTTAGGTTCGAGTCCAGGTGGTGGCAGAGTTTTCGCCACTAGCAAGTCACTAGGTCGAATTCAGTCTCTACCTAGAGGAGAATTCTAGCGGCCGTCTATTCTGATCTGTAGTTTTCCGTGGTTTCTCCGATCAACACGAGGCGAATGCCGGAGCAGTACCCTAACAAACGGGCCACGGACCGCGTGCGATCTTTCTTACCACTTCCTTGTCCTATCTTCTCCCCTTACACACACTAGCATGCCCTACACTACCACACATCCCGTAAGACCGATCGTGAGCTTAGAGCTTGTCCCCGGCTGAGGTGGTGCCCCGCTGGTAGGAAATATCTGGTTGGGAAAAAACCCGTTAGTCGTTGGTAGGTCGGCGCCGGATCTCGCCATCCAGCGGGGAAGAGCACCGTCATCTTCGGAATAAAAGCATGCACTACACTTACGGGACTAATGTCCCTAATAGGTGATGCGTAGGGAATCACTAACAATCAATCAATCGTATTCTTGAAGGTAGCCGTTTTACTCCCCGCTGGAACATGAGATTCGAATCCAGCAGGATTTTACTCCTCGTCGTATCTCATCCAACAAATCCCCGCATGCAATTTTTTGTCTAATGATTGACTCAACTGATCAGATAACACACGACGTGAACTTTACATTTAAAATTATTGTCCAATAATCAAAAGATAAATCTTATCCAATCTTCACAAAAATCTTCTTCGTAGTGTTCATGAGGTGTAATTTTCTACCTCATGAAAGCAAGGTGTCAGGGAGCTCCTGAATGCGGCGGACGTCCTCTTGCAACTGAAAGCCCTCTACAAGTTACGAAGTTGCAACACTTCTTTACATTTGGGGAATTGTTTCTTTTTACATTTGATTTTTTGACTATGTCTGTGCGTTTTGATGAAAAAATATTCATACCGTTTCATAGAAACAACATGTGAAGCTTCGTTAGTTATCTCGGGCCGTCATTTTATATGATATCTAATGAACGTAAACAACTTTCTTTGAACTCGTACCGCAACACAATACGTCAATGTATTGTGACATTTTTTAAAAAACTTCTATCATTACAATCTTAGCTTTAATATTAATGTTCCTTTGAATTTCAAAACAAATATTATTTTCTGAATATGTGTCATTCTATTACGTTTCTACGAATATTGTATTTTTGGTGTACTCGCTTGATACTGATATTTTCACTTCTGTTATTTTCAAAGTTTCTTGTATCAATTTAAATTACTTTTTAAATCAAAGACATATCCTTCAAACTCGTTTTGTGTACATTTATATTAATGAAACGTTTGACTATTTCATACCTTGTTTTGAACTTAATAAAATTACACTAAATAAATAAGTAAAACAAAAAAATCCAAAAGAAATGTTACAACAAAGACATTGTATTATCGTCGACTCGAAGTTCATTTGAAAACAATAACAAAGAACGAAATTTGTTACAAAACTGACGTCAGGGAAAGGACTCTCTTTAGACACATTTTAATCCCACGATTATAAATCGGAAATAATCCTGCGTATCAACACATCAAAAGAGGACCTAAGCCTTAAGCAAGAATCTTTAATACAAACTATTATCGATATACTAGCAAATTTAAGGTCATCTAGTAAGAACTCAAGGGTCGAGATTTACCATTATCATTCGCATAGCCCTTTCGCGCGGCGATCAGTAGGAGAATCGAAGCGTGAGAAATGAGTATGCTACCTCTAGTATATAACAACAGAGAGCTACAATATTTTATATGTTTGACACAGTAGGGACAGCGCAATCATAGCGGACATACCGACTAAAAGAGGAATTATGTAAAATGGTAAAAGAGGATACTGATCTGGCTAGATAGGATTTTTTCTACAAATTGTTGAAATTTCACAAACGTTTGCAAGGGAGATAGTATAGCACATGACAAGCGTTTCTTGTCAGAGGGGCCATCGTATGTAATATTGTTTTTCGTGATTCATCAATTCTTCGCCGTTATTCCTACTTGGCTAAAAGTCTGGAAATAACGTGGTCTGGTAATCATGTGGTCACTCGTGCTTTTTATCCAAAAAGTACTGCCGCTCATGAAGTTAAATATGTGTAAATAAAGTGACATTATTTTTTATGTTCACGCTGGTTTTTTTTTTTTCATTTTTCTTTCTTTCAGAAGATGAAATTATGTTCGTACGTTTAACCTTATTTAACTGCCTAATTATAACATACAGCCGCTAATTGGAAATGAGAGCGCTAGTTTCTCGTATCCACTACTACGTAGACCAGTTATCAAGCTATATAGCGATGAACACTTTGCTTCTAATTCTAGTGATTAAGAGTGTAGCGAAATATCATGCTGTTTTTCCACTGAACGATCGGTTATCATGATATTCTCTCGAGCGGAAAATCAACACATTAGCTTCTGTCGTGTTGCTAAAATTTTGTTCAGCATAATATCGGTTTTCTTGAACATCAACACATCTCATAACAAAATGTTATCAGATGAATCCTGAAAATAAGTAAATCATATGATGTAATACAATAAAACCTCAATGGATTGCTACCAAATATATTCATAGGAAAATATATTTGTTTAGATTCTTTAATCAAGGGACAAGATATTTCATATTTGAATTATAGCTGCAAATATGAGTGACTTCATAGATTATAAACACGCACTTGAAACCGATTTTCACATACATTCTTTACAATTTTTCCAGAACCCTTCTCAATACTACCTGCAAGAGAGTATACAACAATTTCATCTTGAAAAAGTAGCAAAACTTGTTCAATTATTAATCGTTTAAACCATCGAGAAGTCATCTGAAGTCGAAGGCTTTAATATGACTTCTACTTATTAAATTACCTTATTTATTTATTTTAATTAGTTATTTATTTAATGTAAAACAAATTTATAAGACAGAGTTTAAAAATTTAAAAAAAATGAATGTAATGGCAGAGAAGTCTATGATAGAAGAATAGAGAAACTTGTGGAAACACAAGGTGAGAGGATAGAAATAACCTCATAGAGGGGGGGCAAAGAGGAGAGAATGAAGTTCTTGGAGAGGATAAATACACAAGTCATGGACGAGCTGTGATTCTACAGAGGTAGTAACGAAAGACCATTTCAAGATTCTTACTGAAATAGAAATGTTTTACTTTGGTAATAAAAGAGGGCGAATCGTGTTTGGACAACTAAAGCATTCCATTTTGGAAAATGGAAAATATTCCATTCAATCTCACTTGGATAAAATTTGAAAGTAATTGCTTTCCACTTTAGAAAAAATAAATGATAAAAACACGTAATGTAAGAATTTTCAGTGTTTAATTCAAATATATTTAAAAAAATATTTGACCAAAACAAGGTTAGAATGTTTTTCTTGCTATTTAAAGAAAATAGTTTATTCTGAAGTTTACGATACGTTTCGCAGTATATTTTTCTATGGATTTTAGGTAGCAATCGACGGAATATTCACTTGATTCATCGACCATTAGACAATTCTCCTTCCAAACTGAATACCGAGAAATCATGGAAATCAGACCATCAGAACTTCACAGTAAATTCCGATAGACGCCTGGTGAACCAAATGCATAAATCCTACTTTCTGTTTATAATACGAATTCAGACTTCAACTCGCCAACTCTCTTTGCGCTCCCTGCACGCGAACATCAGCTCACCCCAAAGCATCCCTTGCGCCCAAGCCCTCTGCAATTGATCCCGGCGCAGACTTTCCAAAACAAAAAAGAGCGTCGCAAATGCGCAGCGTCTGTTTGAACGACGCGCAGGCGCCGATGCCTTCGCTGGGCGCGTCGGCGGCAGATGGCGAGGACCAGAGCGTGGAAGGCTCACAGTCGCCAGGCTCCGAAACACAAAGCCAAAAAAATTTGTAAAATTAATTGTACCTCCATCACACGTCGAGCTACTCGTGTGAGGAGTAGCCGTCCTTCGTTTTCCATCTCTGGGTACAGGAATTTGAAGCCCGATCGATTCATGTGGAATTTGTGGTAGTCAGGGGTGGATTCACGGCAAGATTTTTCACGGAGTTTTGTTTCCCCTACCCTTTCCTCCATTTTCCATTATCATACCAAACGTGAAATCTCCGCTGAGTGTAGCTCAGACACATTGCCACTGACTCTGTAGGCAGTCACCAACAGGCCCCAGGTTCGAATCCTCACGGGGGCGAAGTTTGGATACTACTAGGTAGATAGGTCGAATTCAGCAGCTGTTTGGAGAATTCTAAATGTTCTAATCAGTAGGTTTCTGTGGTTTCTCTGATCAATACCAGGCTGATTCCCAGACAGTACCTTAACAAGCGGGCAACGGATCACGTGCAATTTGGCCTTCCTCTTCCTCGTCATATCGTCACTTCTTATTCACACACACATAAACTCATATGCAGTATTCTACCACACATGTTGAGAGACGAGGCCATGAGCTTAGGTGGTCCAGACTGAAGCGGTTCCCCGCTGGGGGAGATAACTGGAGGGCAAGATCCGCGCCAGCCGACATGCAGGGGGCGCCGGATCATTGGGAGAGAACACCACCACCTCCCGGAATAAACATTCCCATATCATAGTAGTTGACGGCCACGTAAAACAAGTCAATCAATTCGAAACAAAACTTTACCATCCTTACTCCATCATCCAAACATGGCTCATGGAAACATGTCATGAATATTCATACATTCAACTATATGAATATCATGCATACTCCATCCATCAAAACTTTCAGGTACGGTGAAAGACTTGGTACTGAAGATCGTAATACAGACTAATGTGACTTTTGCTCCCAGAAGTACTTGCTATGAAGTGCTCGTAAGACACGAAGCACGCAAGTGTAATACTATATGACTGTGTGTATATATATATATATATATATATATTATATATATATATATATATATATATAGTATGTATGTATACATACATAAAATGGCTGAGTGCTCCTCGTTAACAGGAAAAAAATGCGACTTCCGTCTGCGACTCGCATCTGTTACCCTCTTACTTTCTTCTTCCTCGGGCTTTTTCTGCTTGACGGGATATCGATTTCAAATTCGCTGCAATACTCAGCAGGTCCCTCATGGGGTCACATATTAACCTTTACACTAATACCTGACAAATATTACGGACTCCTCGATCTTGTGGCCTGCAGACTCACAAGACCTCCGCGACAACACACACACCGAACGACAAGGGAAACAACCATGCGCACGACGGGACTCGAACCCGCGACCGTCAGACCGACACGCTCTCACCATCTCGGCCATCCACGTCGGCTATTACCCTCTTGCTACAGTGACAAACAACAGATAAGAAAACTTGCCAGGAAATCTTCGAACACTTAATAGAACAAAAGACAAACCACTGGTAAATTATATGGAAATAAATCAAGGCACAAAGCTAAACCCTATCGAATAACAGTTTGGCTTTCAAAGTGGGAGACAAAGGTAGTGTATTCACCCTGAAATCGCGCCTCAGGGGACGGTAACTCTATTTTTTAAACTATTTTTTTACTATTATTTTTTATTTGTTTCAGTTATAATTTAACGTAAAACTTAATCCAAAATGTCTCTTGTTCTAATTTGAAAAATTGCATTAAATATATTATATGAACTCCATCCAATTTTATGTGAAATATCTTAACTCGAGGCTATAAAAATGGAAGGTTCTTTATGGGATGGCATTTGGGTAACAATTGGTAGTACAAAATTAGGAACGAAGTTTAACGCTAAATTTTTGCAACTCTATTACTTTAATGGCTCAACAGTAAGGTATTAAATATCTGTCTCTTAATAAAATCAGAATTATATGCTAAATTACAAAAACGAATAATAATAATACTTATAAATAATAATAATAATAATAATAATAATAATAAAAATAAAAGATTCACTATCCCCTCTGCTGTTTTGCATTAATTGGTCCCACTATCGAGACAGTTGTCGGCAATCTGACTTTGGTTACAAGCTCCATGGTGATGAAAAGGCCCGTATCACATTTGTTTTACATGGATGATCTGAAAGTGTTCGCTAAGAATGAGCGATTCTCTCCCAAATGCTGTACTGTCGTGAATGACTTTAGCAATAACATCTGCATGAAGTTTGGGTCTGACAAGTGTGCAAAAATCAATTTAAAAAGAGGCAAACTGACAAACGTCAGAGATGCATTGAAGTTGATATGCACACTGTGATACAAGATCTTGAGCCAGTAAAACTTACAAATATCGGGCATTGAAGAATGTGAGACCATCTCGAACAACACAATGAAGAGAGAATTCGCAAGGAGTATTACAGAAGAGTGAGACTTCTCCTGCAGTCTGCTCTGAACTCCAGGAATAAAATATCTGCATGGTAGTCTGGCGGTGCCTGTAGTTAATTACAGTCCGGACTAGTGGACTGGACTGAGCAAGAAATTCGCACCATGGATCGAAAAAACCAGAAAACTGCTAACAATGCATCATGGTCGCCCACCCTCGAGCTGAGGTACATAGACTTTATGGGTCACATAAGCAAGGAGGAAGAGGCCTCAGACAAATTGAAGCCTCCTGGCACAATGCAATAGTTTGGAATGGGAAATATGTAGTCAGTCATCAAGGTGACCCACTATTAGGCAGGTCATGAAATCTGACCGAAAAAAATGGGAAA
>JAHLJT010005838.1:0-27027 GCA_031308135.1 Acheta domesticus
ATTACAATTTGTGTTTTAAAAAAACTGAACAGATGCAAACATAGCTGTGTAGGGGTAGCCATCTACACAATGTCATCTCATAAAGTAAATGAAATTCACCTTAATTCCACCTTGAATGTTGTGCAGTCTGATTAATCTCATAATAAGCCCATAACACTATGTAATGTTTATCTCCCCCACAGTCATCCCCTTTACTGCTAATGAACTGACCCCATTAATAAATCAACTGCCATGCCATTTATTCTATTAGGTGACTTCAATAGTCACAGTTTTTGGAATCACACAAGTTGATTCAAGAGGAAGATACTAGAACCAAGTATTGGATGATATTATATTAATATACTCAATGATAGTTCATCAATCCACCTGAATAATACTTATAAAACATTCAGTAACATTGATCTAACCATCTGTTCTACATCAATTGCTCATCTCTGGGACTGGAAAACCTCTGATGAACTATTTGGTAGTGATCATTTTCCTATTATAATCTCCAAACAAGAATGTGTTACAACAAAGGAATAAAACGTACTCCAAATGGAAACTTTCGGAAGCAGACTTTAACAAATACAAATTAATTATTTCAACTAAAATCAATGAAATGAAACAACTGCACACGAACTATACTTCCGCAACAAAGAAGATTGAGGACCTAACTGAAGTCATACTTTAAACTGCAGTATCAACTATCCCTAAAATATTTAAAACCCAAATGGCTACTTCCTTGGTGGAATCAAGAATGCCAAAATGTCCAGAAGAATGCACAAACAAGCCTTTATCAAATACAAGAGACACCCAACAACTGAAAATCAAATAGAGTACAAAAAATGAGAGCCCTAGCAAGAAAACGTACAAAGTAAACAAAAGAAAATCATGGAAAACTTTTATCTCATCAATAAATAATTGTACAAGTATATCTGATAACTGGAAAAAATCGAAGTAATAAATGGAATATACAAACCTACCATTCACACTAAACAGCTAACAGTGAATAATAGAGTTGTTACGCTCCACAAAGAAATTGCAAACTCTTTGGCTCAGTCCTATACTAATAACTCAAGCGACAAAAATTTCAGTGATGAATTTCATCACACAAACTAATTCTAAAATACTCCAACTAAATACCTCTTCCCATTCAGTACTAAATTATCCTCTCCAAGTTCAAAAAATTACTTCTGTTCTTTGCAATCTGAAAAAGTCCAGCCCAGAGCCAGATGGCATTTTAAATATTTTTTTTGAAAGAATTACCAATCAATGCCATATAATATATTACTATACTATTCTATGAAACTCCTAATCACTGGGTCATTTCCTAACAAGTGGAAAGAAGCAAGAGTATTACCAATCTCTAAACCAAATTAAGACATAAGCAATCCTGTCAACTTACAGACCAATCTCATTAACTTCCACTTTTTGTAAAACTAATGGAAACGGTAATCAGCAGAAGATTAATATGGCACTTGAATACAACATACAATCACCTATCAAAGTGGATTTAGAAGAAATAGATCAACTATTGACCATCTCATCAACATCCACAGCAACATATGCAATGCATTCATAACAAACCAACACCTAGCACTAATCAGCCTCGATGTAGAAAAAGCTTATGACATGGTTGTGGAAAGACAGAAACTTACAAGTACTGTATGATAAGGGAATAGACGAATATATGTCTAATCTTCATTGCCAACTTTCTTGTGAAAGATTTCTCCAAGTAAGTTCGATAACATCCTTTCTGACAAACACAAACTAATGTAATGGTTTACCCCAGGGCTCTGTCCTCAGTGTTTACCTTGTTCCTTATTGCCATTAATAATATAACTGAACTTATTCACAAACCAGTAAAAATATATATGTTCGCTGATGATAACACCATATTAGTTAGTGGAAAAAACCCTAAAACTACTCAGCAACAATTACAAAGCTCCCTTGACTCAATACAAAATTGATCTAACAAGTTGGATTTAAATTCTCACAAACAGAGTCAAAATGCATCATCTTCGGGAAGAACAAGAACACCAATGTACAACTAAAAACTCAACATAAATTATCAAGTAATTAACTGTGAAAAGGAAATCAAGATTCTAGGCATGATATTTGACAACAATCTAACCTGGCAACCTCACATCAATGCATTAAAAAGACAATACCTCCTCAGAATGAATATCATCAAAACTATTTCTTCAACTTCAAGGGGTGCAGAAAAAAATATTATCTTGTTCACTTACAGAAACCCTCGTCCATCCCAAAATAGATTATGGATCAATCATTTATCAATCAGCAAAATTACATATTAAACAGACTAAACCCAATCCATACTAATGGATTGTGAATGGCATAGAAGCCTTTAGGACAAGTCCGGTCTCATGTATCCATGTCGAAGCTGAAGAAGAACCCTTCACATTAGAAGACAAAATAACTTTCTCTTATGCCAGCAAAATCTCTTGCTCCCCTTGTAACCCAGCACATAAAAATGTATTCTCCTCAAGATACTCAGTTCAATACCAAAAAAAATTAATTCTCCCAAACCTGTATATCAAATATTAAACAATACCTTGATGAGATAGACTTCATGTTTCCCTTGGTAAATCCTGATACTAATACTAAAAGACCTCCATGGCTTCCTTCCAAATAACCATTAATACAAGTCTTAAAGAATACAGAGAAAAACGGACACATGTCCACAAATATATCTAGCTCTCTTCAATGAATTGTCATCTAACTACAGTCAATACACCAGCAGATTTACAGATGGTTCCCAAACCACTAATGGCTCTGGATGTGCTCTATTAATTGACGGTCAAACACAATCTTTCAAGCTTAGTGATATATGTTTTGTATGTTATTGTGAGGCTTACACCATACACAAAGCTCTAAAATACATCAAAGATATGTCAAATTCAAATTTGTAAATTACGCAGATTTGAGAAGTGTACCAGAAAGCCTGAATAGCACCTCCAGACTAGATCCAATAATTAAAAAAATCATCAATCTGTATAACGAATTGTTAAACATTAACAAAGAAACAGTGTTTGTCTGGATTCCCTCATGTATCGGTATAACTGGTAACGCATCAGTTGACAGGGCAGCTAAACTAGCTACCTCCATACCTCTTACCATCAATAATGTTTCTCATATTGATATAAAAAAGGTACTCCTTCACAAAACCAAGAAATTGTGGGATACGAATGGGAAAGTTCACCACCTAGTAAGCTGTACATGATCAGGAAATCAATTCTTGAGACCTTGCTCCTTTCCTCCAAAAAAGAAGTGATCAAGTGCTACTTACTCGTTTGAGAATTGGCCATTCAGCTTTGACCCACAAACATTTAATAGCAAAGAATCTCCAATCTCTGTGAAACATGTCATCTACCTATCACTATCATCCACATATAATGCATCGCTGAAATTTTAATTATTTAAGAGAAAAAATATAATCTTTCAAACAACAAACTCTTTTGAATGATAAAAGTAATGTATATAAATGATTCATTTCCTCGCTGAGCTCAACCTTCATAAATATCTATAAACTACTGTAGGGTTCATGTAAGTTTAAAATCTCAATTATTTTTATCACTGACACTCCAAGAATTTTTATGTAAATGTTGAGATTGAATTTTTTTAAAGATTTCACCCACAGCCATATCTAGTACATGTTTCTACAAAATAAATAACAAGAAATAAAATCTATTACATGCCTATTCCCCCTTGGTAGAAGTCTGTGTAAATATATGAGTAATAATTTATGTGTAAATATATGTGTGATAATTTATGTGTAAATATAAAAACAGTACATACACATAATGTATATCACCCAATCACTGAAAAATACTGCAGCAGAGTTAATCTCTGCCACTACATGAATGTTGTTCTTGAGATGCTTATTGTGTACATTTAATTTTCTTATGCAAACCTATGGTTATACTGCTCTTACTACAGTATCTCAAACCCAGAATTTGAATGTTTATGTTGAGATTAATTGTTTAATGATATCACCTACCATATCAAATACATGATACAAAAAATAAAAGGACAACAATAAATAAAATCCATTAGATGCTTATTCCTCTTGGTAAAAGTCTGTGTAAATATAGTGTTGTGATAATATAAGTGTAAATATATAACTGTACATACACAATAGTGTATATCACCCTGTCATTACAAAATACTGCAGCAGAGTAATCTCTGTTACTACATAACTTATTATTATTGAGATGCTTATTGTTTACATTTAATTTTCTCATGTAACTATATGGTTTATACTGCTAATAATAATTCAAACCCAGGTCAAGTGTCAATAAAGAATATCTATTAGATACCTTCGTCCTGACCATAATAATGTATAGTAGGTATAATAACCTCCTGTATTTGTCATATAGTAACTTACTACAGAAATACTTTGTAAGCACATGTGACTCTATACTACAAGCTTGTGGTCACTCAAGACCTAGATGATTTATGCGACCATTATAAATAAATTAAATAAAAAAAGATTGTGATAGATGGTAAAAGTATAGACAGGTAAAATATTTCAAATATCTAGGTTGCCACATCTCTTTTGAAAGAGATATAGATTTAGATAAAAGATTAAATAAATTTAGAAATATCTGTGGCACGATACACAGACATCTAAAAAATTAAACAAGATAAAATTCTTCAACACAGTAGCTGTGCCAGTGTTAATGTATGGAGAAGAGGCAAGAGTAACATCAAAGAGATAACTCCCAAAATCCAAGAAGCTGAAATGAAATTTTGAGAAGCACTCTAGGTTATTACATCCTAGATAAAAAGAAAAACTCAGAGATAAGAAATAAATTGCTTGTCAAACTACCTCTGGAGAAACTGCAAAAAAATCAGAAAAGATAGTATGAATATGTTATATGAATGGCTGGTTGCAGACTACCAGCACTCGCAGTGGACTACAGATACAGAGGAAGAAGAGATGTAGGAAGGCCCAGAAGGAAGTGGACGCCGGCCCAGTTCTTGACCTGACCCTTGAAGTGCAGAAGAAGAAAAGACTAGTTTTCTTTCCTTTTCATTTCAATTTTGCATAGCCTTGAAATAGAAATATCAGTAGAAACATATGTATTGTGTTGTATTGTTGTTTTTCAAATGTCGTTTCATTAATAATACCAAGTTGTGCGTAAATTTAATTAGTGTAAATTTAATATGAAAACTGTTAAAACAGTCAATTTTCCCATTTGTAAACTGCAGTCACAGTGCCCTTGCCTATAGACTTCTTCTGTAGGACCCTATGCCAGCGTTTAACCCAGTTTATAAGAACACATGTTGGGGTTGAAACATAATGAGGGAGTTATTTGTTTCGATATGTATTTATGTATTATAACTTCTACGAACTTGCATGCCTTCTAACTTCAGTATGGATGAGAAATCTTTTGATGTAAAATCTTGGCAAAAACAAATTTTCAATAGTAATTTTGTTGAGCGTAATGATCTAGCAAGAAATTATTGCAGAAGTGTGAAAACCATACCCAATGTTATCATTCATGTTCCTAAATTTATGATAAGAAAATATTTTTATGTTTGGTGTTATGTTACAAGCTCGATATTTCATTTTTGGACAAGATTAATTTTGTAGATGTAAGGGTGTGTTGTGTGTTGTGCGTGCGTGCGTGCGTGCGTGCGTGCGGCGGGCGGGCGGGTCGGGCGGGCGGGCGGGCGCGCGCGCGAGGAAGTATCCAGTTGGTTTCTGAGGCGAGCATGCACCCACCATTGCTTCGGGTGTCAGCGGGTGATCCCGAGTATACTCATAACGTGCCGTCGCTACAGATGGAATCGCGGGCACTCGAAAAACACATGTTCGGCGTCTTCGACAGCAGGTTCACATAGTGGACAGAAGGAACTACTTGAATCAACTTGAACCTGAACTGTGGACCTGTGTACTGTCAACTTGAACTGTGAGATATGCAGATAAGCATCCATTTTCGACAGACAACAGCTGAGTCAGGCGAAGTTTACTTCACCGTGTTTACGGTTGATCCACGGTGGCAATGGAGGGAATCATGCGGTACGTCCATCTTTCTTTAATGGACTTGTTTGGGTCGATTAAAGTTGGTTAACGAGCAGTTTGGGTTCTCCTCTTCTTTGTGATATCGCCTCCGTCTCTCCTGCGCTAAGATATCGATCGGAGGCATCCCCGCGATGACACACACTGCATCGTTTGACACAGTGCAGAATGCACCAAGCAACCCGCAATTCAGCATTGTACAGGTTATCAGCTAACCTGTACACCGACGCCATCCCTCGGACTTAGCTATTTGTTGACGTGGAGTTGGCCCATACCGGGCTCCATAGAGCAAGACTGACCTGATAACCAAGGCCAGAAGCTTCCGTTTCTCCTGTTGGGCATTAGCCTCGACAGTGCCGCATTAACTACCGCCGCTTTATTGCTGGCAAACCTCAGGTGATCCGCAAATGTCAGACTAGCATCAATCATGATACCAAGATATTTGATTGACGGCTGGGATGTAACACGGTGGCCTCCAACTTTGATCGTGATGGTTTCTCTCTTTTCCTGCTAGTGACCAGGATAACATCAGTCTTGTGCTCACCTAACAGCAGCCCTGAGGACTTCAACCACTGACTAACAATAGCGATCAGTTTGTTGCAAATGTACACCATTTCCTCAGTATATTTTGCAACGGCTACGATAGCAATGTCGTCCGCGAAACCAATGATATTGGTGCCTTCTGGGAGGGGAAGCCGAAGGACCTCGTCATACACCATATTCCACAATAGTGGGCCCAATACCGACCGTTGTGGGACACCAGCAGTGACATTGTGTACCCTCGGCCCATTATCTGCATGGTAGATCAGGGCTCTATTACTCAGATACTCAGCCACAATCTTCCTCAGATACGTTGGTACCTTAAATCGGTGGAGAGCTAGGTGAATATTACTCCACCTGGCCGAGTTGAATGCATTCTTAATGTCCAACGTAACGACAGCACAGTACTGTTTTGGGCCTCCCTTCCATCTACTTCCTCCAATTGCTTGTCGGGCGGTGTTAATGACAAGCTGGACGGCGTCAACTGTCGAACGGGCTCTGCGGTAACCATACTGGTTTTCCGAGAGTCCTCCTCCTTCCTCTACAGCTTTCTCCAGCCTGGTACTAATAATTCTCTCCAGAACCTTGCCAGCTGTGTCAAGCATACACGGTGGTCGGTATGACGATGGATCATCAGGAGATTTATTCCCCTTAGGGAGGAGCACCAGACGTTGTTTTTTCCATCTTTCTGGATAACCCCTTCTCTCAAGCAAGAATAGTAGAGATCCACAAAGATGTGGGGGGGGGGGTGTATACAGGAGGTCCGGGAAGGAAACGTCGAAACTTCGAAAATAAGCTCTTAAGTCAATTCTAAGCATGTTTTGTCTAATAAACTAGGTGGATATTCCGAATGGTTGAGTCGCAATAAGCACTCAGAAGTTGGTTTGAAAAAATGATTTCTAGGCAAAAATTTGCATTATGAAAGCATAGAATTACTCCATGAACATATCAATTGTTTATTATTTACAAAAGAAATGAAAATATTTGTTCAGAAAGGAAAATTAAGCGAGAAATAAAAAAGCACCCAATATACACCATTCGACTCCTTTTTTATTTCTCGCTTAATTTTTCTGTCTGAGCAAATCTATTCATTTATTTTGTAGATAATAAACAATTTACGTGTTTCTAGAGTATTTCTATGCCTCCTTAATGCAAATTTTTGCCTGGAAATAATTTTTTCAAATCAACTTTTGAGTGCTTATTTTTTTTTAAATTTTGAAATGAGTGAGAATTTTATTTAGTAATTATTCAAATTTATCAAATTGCAAGTATAACATCCTCAAATAATAAAACAATCATATATATAGTGACGTCATGGGTTCATACGAGCCCATAACACCACCATCAGCAACGCAGAAACACCTACGAACGGCGGAGCAATGGCCTGTAAACGCGCCATCTACGAACAGCTGACCGAACGAGAGCGCTCGAACTAGCCAGTAATGTTTTCCGGGGAGGTCAAGGAAGGAGGAGAAAACCCCGCCCCTGAAAATTCCCCCAGGCGCGGTGACACAAATACTGCGGCACACCGTGGCGGAGGGCTCTTCTATTACGGCGACAGCAGCGGAAAGTGAACTGGTGACTACGCAGCTTAGGTGTAGAATAGGAGTTTTATTTTACCCGTTGATAGCCAGAAAGTGAATAGGGACGAGTTGATGCAGTTAAAAGCATTCTAAAAGCACCGTGAATGGATTAGCAGAGGAGCGAGAGTGTGTTAAAAGTTTAAGCTGGCAATAAGCTCAAAATTGCCCAAATTCGCGCAGAAGGACTAAATTGTATCCAGCACGATCATACGGCACTTAACTACTTCTGCACACGTCAAAAGTGTGGTAGCTAGGCCGCGCATGCAAGTTTGAAGCAGCGCCGCATGAATTTCGTGAAAGCTGGAAGGGCGATTATATTCCCGTGAGGCGTAAGAAGAGGAGAAGAAGAAGAAGAAGAAGAAGAAGAAGAAGAAGGAGGAGGAGGAGGAGGAGGAGGAGGAGGAGGAGGAGGAGGAGGAGGAGGATGAGGATGAGGACGATCCGAAGGCTCAAGCGTACGCGAGAAGGGTCTGGTCCGTGACGAGGGGCAGGGCGTGTAGGGGAGAAAGACGTGGAACCAACTCGGGACAGCGGGCGTACGGCGAGAGCACAGGAAGTCTGCAGCAGCGCGGAGCGACGGCGTCGTACTCTGCAAGGTCATCCGGCGGCGAGCGAGGCAGTGTTGGTGAGAAAACGAACTCCTCCGTTTTGCAATACTGTCGGTAGGAGAGAAAGGGGAACATTTAAAGAAAACGGGAGAAACTGTCCAGAATAGGCGTGGTTGTTTGGAATCAGAATCAATGTATGAAAAGTTATCCATGCCGAGACTTCTTTACCTTGTACTGTTTTACTAAGTAAGTTTTGTTTCAAGAGGTTGTATAGTTTGTGTATTGTTTGGGGAGAGTTAAAGTTTTGTAATATTGTTCGAAGTAATTTCTTGATGTAATGTGTAAAGAAGTCGAAATCGCTACCGTAGCTGGAAAGTAAATTTTTGAAATCCGTGCACGGGAAATTTAAGAAGGTCAGTTAATTAAAGGTAATGATTAAAATCACAGAGATATAAAGGTCAGTCAAACAGAGCTCTTAATTTACATTACGAAAGGGTGTAATTCAAACGAGTGTATTAATTTAAATCAGAGGTAAAGAGGAGTGAAAACCTCCAGTTATTTTATTTCATTCAGGCACTCAAGGACTCCGAATTTCTGTTCTGCTCGATTTTATTTGTTTTTTTTTTTCAGTGAACAACCAGATCTTCATTTATTGTACATAAAGTGTGTTCATTTCTATGTAAAATTTTGCCACTGTGTCGTTATTTTGATGAAATTATAAGCTCAGTTTTCGTTATCCATCTGATTTGATTGTGTCAAGGGTTCAGACCTTTCTCATACCCGAAAGATCCCGCTTCTTGAGAATTCAAAGCTCGCTTCACGAGCATTGATACTAGCAAGCTCGACGTACAAGCGTACTGAGATTAGTACGAGGGTAGGTGGGAGTATTAAAATATATAGATATAGATATGATTGCTTTATTATTTGAAGATGTTATACTTGCAATTTGGCAAATTTGAATATTTACTAAATAAAATTGTTCTTGTTGTAATTAGGAGTTCTATGCAAATAAATGTGATAGATCATCATTTAAAACTACGTTTGAATGTTGTTTTTAAATTAAAAAACCTTGACAGTCTTTGCATACAATGTATTTGCTAATCCTTGACTAAAAAGGTGTATCCATGAGACCGCTTATTGTTATACTGTAGAGCGGGGGTTTCCCCAATCAAGTATCTCCCACCAGCGTCGCATCGCCCCAGCACTGACAAGCTCTCTCTGAGCGCCCGACTGGTCGCCCCAGGAAGTGAGGGAGCTGCTCGGTTTGCCGGCACGACTATGAATACTTTGCATACAGGAAGGAATACGCGTAAAACTTTCGCGGCACAAAGAATAAAAACGCTATTAAAGAAACGATTAGCAGTCGATTCGTCTGAAATAAACCGCGGATTTGCGAATCAATGAATGGTACATGCACAACCGACGCAGAGATCGCCACTGCTGCCAGCCTGCCAGCGTCGTCCCAGCGACCACACGGAATCCTCACAGCCTCCTCCCATGGACCGTCCTCTCATCTCTCGAGGCTTCTTCTGCGCGGGGAGCATCATGGCGGTGGAGGTAGCGCGCTCTTAACGAATCCTCTGACGTCACAGCTCAAGTGACACACGACACGCCGAGCCTCCTGCTGGCGAGCAGAAGCACCTCTTCGCTTGGCATGGAGGCCGCGCGGGATATTTTCCTGAGACATCATTATCAATGTTATTAATACCCAAAACGGGTACTGGAGCACAAAACGGGTACAGGAGCAAGTGATTTATTTTCCAATTGAAAATCAGTTCAAGCCTCATGCATGTGAACCCCGCAAACGTATAAAATCTTTGGAAAACGGTAAATCACGTGGGCCAGACGGCATCTCGACATATTTTATTAACCTCGGTGGTGAGGCAGCATTGCCCTACTTGTTAGGATTATTCAATGTTTCTATTAAAAACGCAAGTGACGACCGGAAAACAGTTATAGTCGTCCCAATTTTCAAAGATGGCGATAAAACGAAAGTTCGTAATTATAGACCGGTATCTCTCACAGGAGTATGCAAAATAATGGAGCACTTAATAGCCGGGTACATTCGCCGCGAATGGGGAAAAGCAAACTGATTTCTTCACGGACAGCATGGCTTTAGAAGTGGATTTCGTGTGAAAGCCAAATTGTTCCCCCTTTCAAGATCTAACTGACGAAGTTGACGCGCGTGGGAGGGTGGATGCAGTCGTAATTGACTTTGCGAAAGCATTCGACCTATTACCGCATGATCTACTTATTAAGAAGTTATTAACTTCAGGAGTTGATACAAGAGTTGTGAAGTGGATAAGCGAATTTCTTAGAGACTGGAAACAAAAAGTTCGAACTGCAACTCGGGTATTGTTACTTCAGGGATTCCACAGGGGAGAGTTTTAGGGCCACTACTTTTCTTACGATTCGGGAATGATCTCCATGTTAACATACAATCAAATGTGCATTTATTTGCTGACGATTGTGTTATATATCGCAAAATCAAAGGTAGCGCTGATGAACAAACATTACAACAGGATTTAGAACATTTACGTGACTGGGCTGAAACAAATGACATGATAATTAACGTATCGAAAAGCAAAACAACGTTCGGACGGGGACAAAATTATGAGGAACCAGATTATCGGTTAGGTGAGGTCATTATTCCAAGAGTCTCGTCATGCAAGCATTTAGGCATTCATCGAGATAGTAAATTAGGTTGGGAGAAGAACATAAATCAAGCAGTGAGAAAAACGTGGAAGTCCTTGCATTTTGTAATGCAAATTCTAAAGAAAAGTTTTGCAAACGCCAAAGAATTAGCATATCTTTCGCTGGTTCGCCCTCTCATGGAATACGGAGTAGTATGTTGGGATCCGTACAGAAAGTCGCACCGGAGAAACCTGGATAGAAAACAGAAGAAAGCGAATAAGTTTACCTGTAGAAACCTCTAGAAACGAGAACAAGTGCAAGGCTTTTTGCACTTAATAAGTCGTACGTAGGTCAGCCAGCGTGGAAGGAAATTCAGGCTAGACTGGAAAAAACAAATTATTGAGGCCGAAGCGATCACATCCACAAAATTCGAACAAGGAAACAAAATTCAGATCTTGAGAAATTCTCATTTTGTAACAGAGCAATTAGTGATTGGAACTGTTTACCCGCAGCAACTTTCATGGCCTTTTCTCTAAGTGCATGTAGTTTTAGAAATAAGTTAGAACAAGCTGAGACTAATAGATGTTAAATGAGTAACTAAGCCCTGTGATGTGTGGTGATGTGCTGTGAAGAGCTAGTTAGTGTAATTCAATGCAAAACAATGTAGTGCAGTGCAGTGAAGTGTAGTGAACGTGTTAAATGCCTTTTGTTCAATCTAATGCAGCCAATATCTATGTAACTCATACTGATTTTTATTATCACCAACATATATTGTATGATTATTGCATCGTTTGTATTGTATCTTCTCTTATCTTATTATAATGGTAATTATTGTTAATCAACTGCCACCGGGTCATACCCAATTGCAGTACAAATAAATGTATGTATATGCTTCGTAGTTGAAAGAAGAATGTGAAAAATGGGACCTAGAGATTAATAGGTCTACAACTGAGTATCTGAAAGTGGGATATGAGTAGCTGGAAGATATAGAGATCGAGACTGAAAAAATTAAATGTTGTACTACAACTTTTAAATATTTAGGAGTCACTTTATCACATAAAGTTTAAAAGCGGTGGTGACATTAATAATAAAATTGAACAAGGTAAAAGAGCGATACGGCAACTAAACCCCATTCTGTGCGACGATAAAATAACAAAAAGAGCTAAGCATATTATGTACTCACATCAATGGTTGACAGTATCACTACCTCTGGTGCAGAAGTTTAGGAAATGAATAGAAGAGAACAAGACAGACTTCCTGCACATGAAATAGATTTTTGGAGAAAAAGCAATGCCACTTCCAAACTGAAACACGTACGGAATGAAAAATAAGGGATATTATAGCTGGTAAAAGAAATATTACCGACAAAATTGAAACCTTCTCTGTTATGGTCAACTAGAAAAAATAGAGGAGTTTATATGGCCTAAATTAATATGGAATGGATTCCTCCCAAGAGAAGTAAACGGGATCGACCACCAAGAAGCTGGTTCCAAGATGTACAAGACGCTGCCAGAGGACTATAGGAAGGAAATTGGGAAGATAGAAAATTAGTGGTGCTACAGAATGGCACACACTTTCCCGTATTAGTTTTCTATTTTCTTTAATCTCGGCTAGCGAATTGGACTTGCCATAAATTCTTGCCAGCGGCCATCTATCGTCGCCCAAACTACATTTTTTTGACATTTTCTTAATTTTCCAGTTTCCTAATAGGTGACCCGAAATAATATTTCAAGAATATTAAAAAATATTCCTCGTCCTATATGGTAATTTTCTTTGAAAAATTTGGAAAAGTTTTTAAGAAAGTGGCGTTTAAGCGCTACTGTAATTTAGAAATTTGAAGCTCTTTTTCACAAAAACGTTTTGTTTTCGAAAAAATCATTAGAAGTCATTTGAAGCACTATAACTCACAAATACAATAGTGTTTACAAATAGCTGGAAATGTGCATATTAACCGTGTAAAAGATCTTTAAAAAACAATACATTTGAGTAATTTTTGAAAAAAAACTTAACGTCATATTAAAGAGTGCAATTATCACCATCCGTTAGAAAAGTTTGAAGTAAAAATTTGGAGCGGTTTTCGAGAAAATGGCGTTTGAGAGTTTCTGAAAATGACAAAATTTTGTGATAGTTTTCACAGAAAACTGTTGAGTTCTCAAGAATCTTGATGACATAAATTAAAGTACATGTACTCATAGATATAATAATGTAAACAAATCGCCGCTAATATAAATATTAACAATGAGAGAGGCAAGTAAAAAATTATTTTTAAATTTGAAAATAACAAACAAAAGAATAGAGCTATATGGCGTTTATGTCATCTCATAGAGTACATTTAGCACTATCCCTACGAAAAGTTTAAAGAACAAATTTGGAGCCGTTTTAGAGAAAATCTGGTTTTTGTAATTTTTTTTAAAAATTGCATATATTGCTCGCAATATTGCGCAAAAACTACTAAAAACTACTAAACGTTCAAAAAATGTACAGGACCTGAATGAACTCACTTTGGAGAACAAATTTTATTTGGAGGAAAAATCTCCATCTTCAAGTTTGTAGTTGTGAGGAGACGCCGAAAAATTCAAAATTTTGGAATTGTCGAAAATTCAGAGTTAACGATTTTAAACAGACCTATTTCACTTTAAGTGTATTTTAGTATATTCTTACATGAAATTTAAAGAAGAAAATTGCAGCCGTTTTTGAGAAAGTTTTTAAAATGTTCCGGGGGCTTCATGTAAAGTATTTCCAAATTTGAAAATGTTTTTCAAAATCGCGGGGTCTCGAGTGGAACCAGATCGACTGGGGAATTCATTTTGGACGAAATCGTACTTATGGTTTAGGCGCTATGGTTGTTCCCAGACTGACAGACGGACAGACAGACGTAAAAAAACACTTTTTAGGTATCAAGGGACCCCCAAAATATGTATTTCCGTTGAAATCTCGAAATCGATTTTCCGTAGGATTACATAACTTTCCCTATACTACGTACATTTGTCCGTATATATGTATGTATACGAAAAAGTAAAAATGGATAATCAGCACTCACAAAGAAATATTGTTTAATCTGATTCACGTTGTCAAACCCTAAACCACCGTGCACGGTTGTGAATACCAACGCAATTATGTAGAAAAGGTCGTCCTATTTGTACTGATTGCAAGTATTGCAAAGAAACGCCCCCATCCTCATTCCTCGGAAACCGCAAACTCTGAATCAAGGATGACAAAACAAAAGAATTTTCAATCACACAATTGCTTAGGTTTTATTTAGCTCATGCGCAACTCGATCAAAATCTGACAAACATTTCTTACAAGGCCTTATCGCGCTTTCTGCGCCCCACCTAGAAACATACACCCTCCTAGAGATGCAGAATTTGGGACCTATTCGTGAAATGCCGTCCAATGTCTTTTGTAACGTAATGCGATCAAAATTTGGTATTTTTCATTTAAATGTAGTTTAGTTACAAAAAACATAGGATTTGGGGCGGGGCATTACCCCCTACCCCATCCTCTTGCCCTCGGATCAAGGGCACTCACTGGCTACCCGATGCGACTGTTAATGTGCGCTGACTTAACAATGAACTTGTGATGCTCGTACTATAAACGTAAGTTATATTTTGAATAAAATTGATATACAGTGATGGAATCGAGAGTCGAATTCTCTAAATGTAGAAGATACGAACGTTAGTCACTGCGAATTCACTTTTAGGGCTCATCGTCGATGTTACGTGTTCGAAAGTTTGAAATTCTTATTCTTTGAACAATTTTAAACAAATGATAATTTTTAGGTAGTTTCAGTACTGAACCCCATTTCGCCAAAAATTGACTTAAGAACTTTTACCCCGTGACCACAGATTTTTAAAATATATAATTTATTGCAGTGTTATATATGAGTATTTTATTTGTTGGTATTAAGCAATGTACGTGCTACGATTTGAAAATATTTTACTTTCGAAATTACCTTCATATGGAATCCGTGGTATTGCTCTAGATTGGCTATGTTCGATCTCAGAGAGTAGAAATACCTTACTGGAATGATGGAACTTTATGTACACACCTTTCTGGTTCATTGCCAATTGCACGTGGAGTCCCGCAAGGGTCGATTTTAGGCCCTTTTCTCTTTCTATTATACGTAAACGACATGCCCATAGCGATTCAAAACGGAAGAACAGTTCTCTTTGCGGATGATATAAATATTCTTTGCAATAAAGAAACCGTAAATAGTACAATATCAGATGTTTCGAATTGGTTCCGTAATAACAAATTAATAGTAAATGAAAATAAAACTGTTTCAATGCAGTTTTGCATTTCAAATAAAAAATTCTGTACTCCATTGAAAATGAACGGTGTGCCATTGACTGATGTTAATGTAACAAAATTTTTAGGTCTATCAATTCAGTCAAACCTCAAATGGAATGCCCACTTAAATGAATTGAACACAAAATTAAGTTCATTATGCTACACGTTCAGAATTCTTTCAAATTCTGTCAGCCTTCATGCAGCTCGTTGCGTTTATTTTGCAAATGTACATTCCCGCCTGAGATATGGCATAATATTCTGGGGAAGCTCATCCTGTAGTATTCAGACCTTCAGATTGCAAAGAAAATTATTCGAATAATGAAAAAATGCCTTCCACATGATTCCTGCAAGCCTCTTTTCATTGAGGTGGTAATCTTACCATTGCCTTGTCTATTTATTTACGAATCTGTAATATTTGTAAAAAATGACCTACTTAACGGAGGGAACATATTTTCATGCAATATTGATACAGTAAAATTTGTCTAAACCGGAACCTGTACAAGCCGGAAACCTGCCTTAACCGGAAAATTTCTCCGGCCCGTGAAATTATATGGCATTTTTATACGGCATAAAACGGAATCTGTCTAACGCGGAAACGGAACGGTTTTTCATGTCCTGCAAGGCGAAAAAAACCTTCATAAAACGGAATTTCTGTTAATTTAATGCAGTTCGCAGAGAGATGGGAGATACTCTTATTGGAATGAATGCATCTGCAAGTCTGTTTTAATATCTCTGTTTATGTTATGTGTTTCACACGTGACCGCACAGTGAAGGAAATGAGCTCCTGCTGTTATCGTAGAATTCGATCTTGAGGTCATCTGTCTCTCACGGCGTAGACCGTCGGGGAAGTCCCTCTCTCTCGACTCTCCAAGCGTGGATAGGTGTAAGGGCATGGCTTCAATTTACGTGTTTCCCTGCCTCGCGTTGGCAATCGTAACCCCTTGACCAGAGCCGAATTGCTCAAGGCCATGCGAGGGTGTCAGATAGACCTATACCACGATTTTTCTAACTTTGCCTCTCAAGGCCCGTCTTCACGATGAAATATGTCACGGTATTTCGCGTCTTTCTCAGTCGTGCCGCTAGATATCGCATGATCGCGTGTCAAGCAGTGCTTGCAGTGGCGTAGCCTGAGTTTTGGCTTAGGGTATGTAACTCGAGAAATGAGAAAATAATTTAAAACTCCTAAATATTCCTCATTCACCAATATCATTTCTGTCACATTGGTCAATTACAGCATACAAATAATTTGTATACTTAAAATAAAGCTGATCCAGTAAAACTAACAATGCCTCACGTACTTCATGTAGTTTACTGGTTGAAAGTTGACTCAAGTTCACGACCTAGCAAAATATAAAAGTGTGTCCTCCTACTTTAATAATAAGTCTACACGTGCTTGATTTCTTGACCTCTATTAATAATATTATGGAATGATTCTTGAGATTAGGTCATTGATATAAAAACTTTTCAATCTGCCAACGTTTCGGCCTTTATTCAGCCTTCATCAGGGCTACAAACAGACGGATTATTTACCATATAGATACACATCACGTACCAAGATTATTTCACAATTTGACTGATACATACAATATATAAGGGTTGTGTTATTACATACCACATATTTTCCGCATTTTCCGGTTCCACCACAATCCACCACCCATCCTCTTTATTCACTTATAGCCTCTACCACACACATTCCTTCAGCCGCGCCATATTACACACACCACCCTCACACCTCATCCTTGCAAGTCTCCTCCCTCTTACATCATGTATGTACA
The DNA here is from genome assembly GCA_031308135.1 of Acheta domesticus. NCBI lineage: Eukaryota > Metazoa > Arthropoda > Insecta > Orthoptera > Gryllidae > Acheta > Acheta domesticus. The sequence continues at coordinate 17,402 of JAHLJT010005838.1, forward strand.
TCATGTATAACAGTCAAATTTGTGTTCATATCCGGTCTATTTTGAATAACAACCAACTTATATACCCAATCGTCCCTGTTCATACTTACATTAATTAACTCGCTACATTTTTTTCCCTCATACATAATAATAATATATTATATACTATAATTATTTATATATATATATATATATATATATATATATGTAAGTATACATTATTCTTATTATAACAATTATACATTGCAAAAAAGGAAGAAAAAACAAAACACAATTATAACAATTACTGTACTATTAATTATTACATTACTAAATATATTACATTTTTCCATGAATTTGTTGTGTCTGCACATATATTCATATTACCGATTACACACAATTACATACAACACTTGTTTGTATACTAGTATTAACACTAATATATAAACATTTTCCATAGATACTTGTTCCCATACCATACAACATCTGGCCAAGAATGGTTATTGTAGTCAATTATTTATCAGGTTGGCATATATAGCACTTAACCCATCCACATCTGTTCTATAATTACATGTGTTCTCTGCTTTTTTTATATGTACTATTTCTTTCAGAAGCCTTTTTCTATAGTTATTTTCTGTGTCTATTATTTTAGCATTGGTGAAATTGAACCCATGTTTGTAGTCTATTGCATGTTTGGCTAACGCACACTGCGAAGTACTGTTTTAATGTCATTTCTATGTTGTTCTATTCTTTTCTTCAGTTTTTGAGAGGTTTGCCCTATATATACTGAGTTGCACTCATCATATGGAATCTTATATACAATGTTCTTTTTTTCTAGTGGTTCTATTTTCTGTTTCATGTTAGAGAATACTAATGTGCCCAGATTGTTTTTGTTTTTAAGTGCTAATTTTAGATTGTCTGTTTTTACTGTTCTCCCTATTGCTTCGGATAAACCTTTGACATAAATCATGGATTTATAGTTTGTAGTCTCTGTGTTCTGTTTCTTACTTACATTGCTCTCATTTTTTGTTTAGTCGAGTATAAAATATTATTTACAAGTTTTGGTGGGAAAGCATTTTTTTTCAGAATCATCTTTACAATTTGTAGATTTTTATGGTGGAATCTGAAGTTACTTAGTGCTATAGCTCTGAATTTTAGTGCTAATGCAGTGTTTATTTTCTGTGCTAGTGGGTGGTGGGAGTGGAAATTGAGATATACCTCGTATATCAGATCTGATTGGTTTATGGTACCAGTCTGTTATTGCTCCATTGCCATTTCTAATGAGCATAGTGTCTAAAAAAGGAATTTCTACACTAAATTTCAGCTTGGGGTGATAAGAATTGAATACTTTTTTAATGAATTCAATTTTGTCCATGGGGATAGCTAGAAGTAAATCATCCACATATTTGAATATGAAAGGGATATGAAAATCTAATTTATTTGTAATGTCATCTAACACCCTGTTCATTGTGATGTCAGCTATGATTGGTGCACATGGTGAGCCCATTGCTACCCATTGTTCATTATATATATCTGATTATTGAATGTGAAATACCCTTCTTTACAGCATAAATTAAATAATTCCATAAATTCTAATTGGTTAATTTTGGTATTTGCTTGATATAGATTTATATCCCTTTCATATTCAAATATGTGGATGATTTACTTCTAGCTATCCCTAAGGACAAAATTGAATTCATTAAAAAAGTATTCAATTCTTATCACCCCAAGCTGAAATTTAGTGTAGAAGTGGAACAGAATAATAAAATTCCTTTTTTAGACACTATGCTCATTAGAAATGGCAATGGAGTAATAACAGACTGGTACCGTAAACCAATCAGATCTGATATATATCTCAATTTCCACTCCCACCACCCACTAGCACAGAAAATAAACACTGCATTAGCACTAAAATTCAGAGCTATAGCACTAAGCAACTCCAGATTCCACCATAAAAATCTACAAATTGTAAAGATGATTCTGAAAAAAAATGCTTTCCCACCAAAACATGTAAGGGTCATTCCATATTAAATCAACACAGTCATTTTGCATCACCATCTCAGATTCAGATGAAATTTAACACATAGGTAGTATGAATGAAGAATAAGAAAACTACAAATTTTGAGTGAAATATTTCCATCCGTTTCTGAAATACAGCCATCTAAAATTTTGCAAAATTGGGTTCCCGAAATTTTTTAAATTGATGTAGAACCTCACCAAATTAAGATAGGGAGCTGGAACATGTGTCATTTTGCAGCTTTCTTTATGGCCTTTTATATGATATACAACTCAATAGGAGTTGCGTTCAAAAAGGTTTTCAAATTTGAATTTAAAATTTTGATTTTGAGTTTTTTCAAAATGCTCATCTTCAAAAAAAATTGAAAAAATTCTAAAATAATCCTTGTATATATCCAAACTGATGGTGCAAGTTTAAAAATGGGACTGCAATGGGTTCATATGGTAATCTTTATTTAAAATGCACAATATTTACTTACTCTAGATTTTACTGATTTAAAATGCATATTTTTCCAAATATAAGCTCTAATATATACAAATTATTAATTTAATGTCTTTATTGGCGAGTGTGTTATGATTTATTGTTATGAATATTATCATTGTTCCACTACATCACGACTAAAGATGTTATGGACTCGGCTGAATATAAAATCTACTCCAGGTTGCAACCAGCTACCTATGGTTCTGTTCCAAATAAAGCAATTTCTTGCACTTCCCAATCTTTTGAATAACCTGCGAGTTTAGAAAAGTTCTTACTCAATTTTGAGGAACAAATCCCAGAGCTCCGATAACTATCGGGACGACCTGTGCCTTTACGCCCTACATTCGGCTGATATCGGTTTTCAAACTCTTGTATTTAAGACGTTTCTCCGCCTCCTTGGTAACGATCGCAAGGTACAGCACCACCGACAAGTAAACGCGATATTTTCCCCATCCAGGATAACTATATCTGGTTTGTTTGCTGCTATATTGCGATCAGTTTTAATTTGTTGGTCGTACAATATCGTAAACAATCCAACAGACCTCACCGGTTTTAGGGAGTGTTCATACCACTTGGGGCATATGTTTGGAATTTCAAGGGCGGTACAGATCTGTCAGTGGAGGTAGCTACACACCCTGTTATGTCTTTTCGAGTATTCGGTCTTTGCTAGGATTGGACAAGACTTGGGAAATTTTGAGAATCGCTCTATCATAATGTCGTGTTCTCAACGCCTGATCTTGAGCAGCTATTGGAACTTGCTTCCCGATTCTCGCTTTATTCTTCCCCTTTTAAGACACATAACTGATTGATCTTCATTGATCTTCACCTTGTCCATTCTTTTTAGATATTGTTCGTGGAGTGGTTTGTCTCTCCACGAGTTCTTGAACATTTTTTGTGTCTCATTGCATCAAAAGTTCAGTGTCTGTGTTATTTGACGTGTCTTGCCTAGTGTTCTTCTCTACACTAAGAATGTCTCTGTTTCCCATTCTTCGGTCACTATTATAATAACTTCGGTCATTATAATGATAATAATAATTATTATTATTATCATTATTAGACCACGGAACTTCATTCAATTGCCTATTTTTACTGACTGTGCATATCGCAAGGAAATGTATATAACTTTACCTATCACCAAAAATAAAACAAATCTACCCTATTTTTTTGCATGAGCGCAATTTTTTAGTTTAAATGCGTATTTTAATGTATGTGGTATATTTTAGTGCATATTGTTATGGTGGTGCGCGGCGAGTTGAATCACGCGCCGCACCTCCAGCACTCGGCGTCAGCACAGCGAGCAACGGACCGTGGCGAGACCGGGGGAAAGAGGAAGAGGCGGCCAGCTAGCGAAGCCCAGGAGGGGTTGCGAGGCTATGCCGCCGGCGAGAATAAAAGCGGGCCCCGCCGCCGAGCGGGCAGACAGTGTTATAGCAGAGTTCCGAGTGTAAAGTGACGTAGTGCGGCCAAAGTGATATATTATTAGACCCGGCAATCGTATTATTGGACGTTCTTCTTGGCAACTGGTGAAACTGCATTGTACTTTGGACATCTAATGGTAAACGGTAACCCGGCTTTGTTATTTGGTATTATTCTTTGGTTACCGGTTTGTTGTAATTGATTTGCTGCATTTGTGGAATAAAAACGTTGTTTACGAAACTTCTGTGTTTTCCTGGATATAACACATATATTCCAGGTTTTTGTGGAGAAGTGGATCGAAGTCAGATCTTTTGGGTATTTCTCTTTTAACTTAGAAGTGGCCTTCTTCTGACATCGCGGGTATGGAAATTGAACCTCCTTAGTACCCTTCGCACGGTTCGGGATTTACTTTCTTGGCAATGCCAATTTATAACTGTGGAGTAACTTTTGGTGCATTAAGACGAGGGTCCTTCTTTATTATTTTCACAACAACATTCTCTTCTCGATCAGAAAGTCTTCGGACGTTCTCCTCTGGGTTGCAGTTCAATCGCCTATTCACTGATGTACCATGAGATTATGTCACTCACTGTGTTTTTTTCATTAATGGCATTTTGCAAAATTTTGGGGCATCATTAACCCTTTGCATGATGGTAAATAACCGGATGAGGCTGCTCAAAATTGGTGTTCATTCCTCAACGATTCATTTCGCTTAAATGTTTAGGTTCCCACGTATCTGGTTCATCAACTGAAAGGTGACCTTGATTTGCTTTATTTTTAGTGATAGGTAAAGTTATAAACATTTCGATATGGACAGTCAGGAAAAATATGGCATTGCATAAAGTTCCGCGGTCTAATAATAATAATAATAATTATAATAATAATAATAATAATAATCATAACAATAAAACACAACACACTCGCCAACAAAAACAGTAATTAATAATTTGTATATATTAGGGCTTATAATTTGAAATAAAATGCATTTTAAATCAGGAAAATCTAGAGTAAGTAAATATTGTGCATTTTAAATAAAGATTACCATATGAACCCATTGCAGTCCCATTTTTGAACTTGCACCATCTGTTTGGATATATACAAGGATTATTTTAGAATTTTTTCAATTTTTTTGAAGATGAGCATTTTGAAAAAACTCAAAATAAATATTTTAAATTCAAATTTGAAAACTTTTTGAACGCAACCCCTATTGAGTTGTATATCATATAAAAGGCCATAAAGAAAGCTCCAAAATGACACATGTTCCAGCTCCCTATCTTAATTTGGTGAGGTTCTACATCAATTTAAAAATTTTCGGGAACCCAATTTTGCAACATTTTAGATGGCTGTATTTCAGAAACGGGTGGAAATATTGTACTCAAAATTTCTAGTTTTCTTATTCTCCATTCATACTACCTATGTGTCAAATTTCATCTAAATCTAAAATGGTGAGGTAAAATTTTAATTAAAAACTGTGTTGATTTAATATGGAATGACCCGTAAATAATATTTTATACTCGACTAAACAAAAAAATGAGAGCAATGTAAGTAAGAAACAGAACACAGAGACTACAAACTATAAATTCATGATTTATGTCAAAGGTTTATCCGAAGCAATAGGGAGAACAGTAAAAACAGATAATCTAAAATTAGCATTTAAAACAAAAACAATCTGGGCACATTAGTAATCTCTAACATGAAACAGAAAATAGAACCACTAGAAAAAAGAACATCGTATATAAGATTCCATGTGATGAGGTGTAACTCAGTATATATAGGGCAAACCTCTCAAAAACTGAAGAAAAAAATATGACAACATAGAAATGACATTAAAAACAGTACTTCGCAGTGTGCGTTAGCCAAACATGCAATAGACTACAAACATGGGTTCAATTTCACCAATGCTAAAATAATAGACACAGAAAATAACTATAGAAAAAGGCTTCTGAAAGAAATGGTACATATAAAAAAAGCAGAGAACACATGTAATTATAGAACAGATGTGGATGGGTTAAGTGCTATATATGCCAACCTGATAAATAATTGACTACAATAACCATTCTTGGCCAGATGTTGTATGGTATGGGAACAAGTATTTATGGAAAATGTTTATATATCAGTGTTAATACTAGTGTACAAAACAAGTGTTGTATGTAATTGTGTGTAATCAGTAATATGAATATATGTGCAGACACAACAAATTCATGGAAAAATGTAATATATTTAGTAATGTAATAATTAATTGTACTGTAATGGTTATAATTGTGTTTTGTTTGTCTTTCTTTTTGCAATGTATAATTGTTATAATAAGAATAATGTATACTTTACATATATATATATATAAATATTTATAGTATATAATATATTATTATTATGTATGAGGGAAAAAAAATGTAGTGAGTTAATTAATGTAAGTATGAACAGGGACGATTGGGTATATAGGTTGGTTGTTGTTCAAAATAGACCGGATATGAACACAAATTTGACTGTTATACATGATGTACATACATGATGTAAGAGGGAGGAGACTTGCAAGGATGAGGTGTGAGGGTGGTGTGTGTAATATGGCGCGGCTGAAGGAAATGTGTGTGGTAGAGGCTATAAGTGATAAAGAGGATGGGCGGTGGATTGTGGTGGAACCGGAAAATGCGGAAAAATATGTGGTATGTAATAACACAACCCTTATATATTGTATGTATCAGTCCAATTGTGAAATAATCTTGGTACGTGATGTGTATCTATATGGTAAATAATCCGTCTGTTTGTAGCCCTGATGAAGGCCTGAATAAAGGCCGAAACTGTTGGCAGATTGAAAAGTTTTTATATCAATGACCTAATCTCAAGAATCATTCCATAATATTTAATAATAAGAGCACTATCAAAACTCATTGATTTTCAAAATTATACAATTCGTATCATTTCGAACCCATTAGAATTGGCATAATTACTAAAATGGGAAAGTAATGATCTCCATAAAATATAATACGAAAGAGAAAATCAGTCAATTTACAGACAGGTAATGAAAAACAGATGGCATTGTCCTTTGCTGCTTACGTCAAGGTTTCATCCAGTATCGTGAGGAGACAAAAGAGGCTTTAGAAAATTCATTTTATCATTTCATGGGACATTACCATGCTCACACTTAAAATCCGATTAATTGAATTTCTGGCCGAGATTGCATGAACACTACACATTTTCCATATAATCCTTGTCAGTTTTATTCAACTATTTTCATTATACACTTATATTTCCACGAAATTTTCTCTATTTGATGATCCCCTATTTGCATTATGGCTAGAAGATACAAGCCCTTGTCTCCCAAAAAAAGCATACAACTTGAATGAAGTGTGACAGAATTTCCCTATTTTGCCTTATCAGTGTTGTAGTTGCTCAACATAGCCTGTGTTGTCTGTTTAAATAAAATTATATCCTCTCATATTTTTTAAAAATATTTTTAACTATTTCTCACGTACTATAATTTGTCCACGGAACAAAAATACGACTCCATAATTATGTAGACATTTGGGATCGCGTTGTGCTCGCCATTCCAGGACACAGATGTGTATTGCACAGTCACATACCCTCGTGCATTCAACCAGCACAATCCCTAACGTAAATTGGCTACAAATATATAGTTGCTAAATGCATTAAAACACTGTAATAAAACTTAAATAAAACGACACTGTTCATTAATTAATCTCGTGCTCTTACAAACACCGAAGAGAACAATAAAGTTTCATAAAACGACAGGTTTTTTCGTGGGCACCTTGGATGTAATGGGTCATTGTGCATCTGATTCACAGCGCACGCAAGGCGGCATTTCAGACAGATTCGTTCATCCCTGTGAAGAATCGAATTCTCAATGGGCGCAATGTTTGAAATATAACGAAATATTTTGTAGTAGGAAAAGAAAATAACCAAATGGACAATTTTTAAATCATTTTAAAATAAAAATAGCTGATATTGTCAGGATATGTAACACATCATCCACATCCATGGACGCTACGACCCCTGAGTACTGGCGATCATGCGACTTCTAGCGGCAGACCGGGGAAAGACGCGAAATGCCGTGTGATACTCCATCGTGACCATTGGGCCTTAAGAGACAGAGTTAGAAAAATCGCAGTGTAGTACTCTGGGCTGTGACGCATTGTGCGCTGAATAGAGGTTGCGAGAAGTTCGGGTGCAGCCACTAGCCAGCGAGTTGATGTGTTTTTATGAGTTTCACAACCAGTTTGACAATGATTGAAAAAAATTATTAAAATTTTTCAACTTAGGAAACAACTGAAAAGGTGTTAGTAAGAGAGAAACCCAAAACGCAAAACCTCTAGATTAATGTTGAAAAAAAGTAACATTATTTAAATGAACAAGTCGTGAAATATTTCTTTTTACCTAATTGTCAGAAATATTTATGTTTAATATTCATTTATTGGTGATTTCTTCCGTAAATGCGTGTATTTGTATACGTTTTATAATTATAATAAAGTCCACGTTACTTGTTTCAAGACGGAATATCAACATAAATAGTGTCATAAACGGACAATCCTGCCTAAAAACGGAAACCTCCCTAAACCGGAATTTTTTTTCCCAATCGTTTTCCGGTTTAGACAGATTTTACTGTATTTATAATTACAACACACGCCGTAGAAATCACGTGCATCAAGTGTCAGTATCAACAACTCAGTACCAGAAATCAACATACAATACATGCATGTTACTTTACAACGCATTGCCAGATGACATAAACAAACATTAAAGTCGGTACAAATTTAAGTTTAAAAGAAAAATCTTGTCTGCTGCAAAACTGTTTCTATCAATTAGAGACTATACTGATCGTGAAAAAGAAAAATAAAGTTTAATGTAACAAAACAAAGATATATAATGAATTAGTTTACGTTTTGCATTGTATACATTTTAAAAAAAATATTAATACGCCTGTAAACAAGTAATGTACTTCAGCTTCCGGGTCAATGACCCCCATCTCGATCAGGTTTTTTGTCCAGGTTTCCCTGATCCATTGAGCAAATGGTGAGATGGCCCCTTGTTTTGCTTCTGGACGTAAATGTAGCTTCACTGTGCGCACGTTTTGTTGAGCACTCCTTTTGCTTGTAGTTCATTTACCGTTGAAGTTGATTTTCTATAACTCGGGAACAAACATTTTTCAAATATTTTTATTTTTCTAAAATAATTATTTTCTAAATTTATTTTTTCGTTTTTTTAAATTCTGGCCCTCAAGAAAATGTGCGCAGATAAATTTCTTTCCCCACACGTCATATACAGTTTTTACTGTTTTTTGACAAATAAATAAGCTTGTCTTCTGATTTACGAATCAGTAGCTTTTGTCAAAAATGACTTACTTGAGGTATAAGTTATAACACACGACGTAGTAATCATAATTCATCAGGTGGCAGTATCAACAGCTCACAACAAAAATTCACATACAATTCATGTACATTAATTCTTCAACACTTTGCCAGATGACATTAAACGATTAAATTTGATAGAAAAGTTTAAGTTCCAATTAAATCTTTTCTGCCTGCATACCTGTTTCTATACAATTCGAGACTGTACCGAGCATCAAAGGTAAAGTAACATTATTTTAACAATGATAGTTAATGTAATTATTTATCATTTGGGACTTTTATAATTCTCTAAAGAACAGTCAACAAGTATTGTACCACAGCTTCTGGGTCGATGGCGCCCATCTCGATTAGGTTTTTCGTCCAGTTTTACCCTGATCCTTGAGCAAATGCTGAGATGG